>JAPYYD010004690.1:0-12862 GCA_028551405.1 Uromys caudimaculatus | reverse complement strand
TAGGGAAGTTTTCCTCTATAATTTTATTGAAGATATTTTCTGGTCCTTTAAGTTGGGAATCTTCACTCTTTTCTATACCTATTATCCTTAGGTTCAGTCTTCTCATTGTGTCCTGGATTTCATGGATGTTTTGGGTTAGAAGCTTTTTGCATTTTGCATTTTCTTTTACTGTTGTGTCGATGTTCTCGATGGTATCTTCTGCTCCTGAGATTCTCTCTTCTATCTCTTGTGTTCTGTTGGTGATGTTTACATCAATAACTCCTGATCTCTTTCCTAGGTTTTCTAACTCCAGGGTTGTCTCCCTTTGTGATTTCTTTATTGTTTCTATTTCTAGTTTTAGCTCCTGGATAGTTTTGTGCATTTCCTTTGTCTGTTTGATTGTGTTTTCTTGAAATTCTGCCTGTTTGATTGTGTTTTCCTGTAATTCTTTAATGGATTCTTGTGTTTCCTCTTTAAAGGCTTCTAGTTGTTTATCTCTGTTCTTTTGTATTTCTTTAAGGGTGTTATTCATTTCTTTCTTAAAGTCTTCTATCATCATCATGAGAAATGATTTTAAATCTGAGTCTTGCTTTTCTGGTGTGTTGGGGTATCCAGGGCTTGCTGTGGTAGGAGAGCTAGGTTCTGATGATGCCAAGAAGCCTTGGTTTTTGTTCCGTATGTTCTTACCCTTGCCTTTTGCCATCTTGTTAACTCTGATGTTAGCTGGTCTTACTCTGTCTGGTTGTGGCTTGCCCCTCCTGCAGGCCTCTGTGTCAATACTCCTTGAAGACCATCTCTCTCTGAGAGGTGTTTGGGTTTGGAGAGTTGTGGCACCGGGTCAGCTCTGGGTGCAAACAGAAATCAGAAGGATCTTTCCCCAACTGTCCTCTGGTTCCTATGTCCTGATGGCTCTGCAAAGGTCCCTCTTGATCCAGTGAGTTTGAACAGAAGTTGTGGTTTTGCCTGTGCTCAAAGGTGTGTCAGCACTCCTGGGATACCAGCTCTCTCCTGGAGCCCTGTGGCCCAGGCTAAGTTTCCCAGGCACAGACCCCTGTTGGCTCAGGGAGAGGTCTCCACCCACAGATGGAACTGGAAGGTTCAGAGGTTTCCTGTCCCCAAGTTCTCCTCAGGCCCTGTATCCCACCGGTTCCAGGAGGGTTTCGGTGAGCAGTGTTGCTCCCCTTAACCCCACTCATGGCTTTTCCACGCTCCTGGGAGGGTAGCATTCTCCTGGCGTTCCTTGGCTATGGACTCCTGGTGGCCCAGGCAGAGGTCTCCACCCACAGATGGAACTGGAAGGTTCAGAGGTTTCCTGCCCCCGAGTTCTCAGGCCCTGTATCCCGCTGGTTCCAGGAGGGTTTCGGTGAACAATGTTGCTCCCCTTAAACCCACTCACGGCTTTTCCATGCTCCTGGGAGGGTAGCTTTCTCCTGGTGCTCGTTGGCTATGGATTCCTGGTGGCCCAGTCAGAGGTCTCCACCCACAGTGTTATTTTATTTTATAGAGTCATTTTCTGGGTTTAGTATCAGAGAGTGCAGACCTCATAAAATCAGTTCATGAACTTTTCCACCTAATAAAATTTGTTTATGAGTATGTGCACATCATAAAATCAGTTCATGAATATTTCCACCTAATAAAATTAGTTTATGAGTATGTACACATCATAAAATCAGTTTATAAGTATGTCATCTCTACAACTTTCTTAGAAATTTGAGAATAATTGGTATTACTTGCTGAAATGGTATAATTCACTCAATGAAATTATCAAATTCTGTGCTTTTTTAAAATAGATATTATTGATTCCATGTCTTCATGCATAATTCATCTGTTCACATTTTCTATTTCTTCATGTATATTTTTAATGATTTATATATTTTTTTAAAGTTTAACAGTTTGACCTGTAAATTTTCATAGCAGTCCTTTGTAATCCTTTCTAATTCCATGATAAAATCTATACAATATCTATATATCCATTTCCCCTTTTTAGTCTTCTCTCTTTTTCAAAATGTTTATTTTGTAGTTTCAAAGGAATATCTTTATTTACTGACATATTCAGAATTTTCTAGTTCTTTGTTTCTGCCCTGGCTTTTATTGTTTTCTTTTATTAAGTATAAATTTGCTTTATTCTGTTTGCTCTTTTTCAGGCTTCTTGATTATAACTTCAGGTTGTTTACTTGAGATCTTCCTGTCTAATGTGCAATTATAATTGAAAACTGTTAGGGTTCAGGAATTGCCTCACAAACCACATAGACACTGATCTCAGTCAGACAGGGATAGTTCATTGAGCATAAACTCCAGGACTGGTCAACCAGGGCCACAGTCCAGATTCAGGAACTGACCCATGACCCCAAGTTAAGATCCCACAGGGTTTTTAAGCCCAAAAATCCACAAACATCTGTGCCAGGTTATATCATTTAGGGATAGGGGATTTCCTTAGGTACAGGTCTTTGTTATATGTTTATCCTGCTCCCATTGGTTGGGGTATTCAACTGTGGCAGGGGACTTGTCTAATATTCATGACCTAACTTGTCTACCAGGATGGGACTTGTCTAACATTCATGTCTTAACTTGCCAACCAGGATGTCAGTTACCCATGTACATGTCTCTTTCTGCCAAGTAGGATGTGAATTTCCAGGGATGTCTCAGGAACTTAAACTCTACTGGACTACTACTCAAATGAAAGTCTTATTCCAAATAGTTTCTAATATTGGTGCAAGTGTCTCTCTTGTGTTGGGATCTATCCCAGGGGCAGCTAATACCATAAAAGCTTATGTATGTACATATATGTATGTACATTATGTACATTATGTACATTATGTATGTACATATATGCAAGAAGTGAGGCTGGGTGGTTGGTTCAGGTCCAAGCTTATTATGGGTAACTATACAAAACAGTTCTACTGACTTCTATTGTGATCAGCTTCCAGAGGCATGGAACATAACAGAATATGTAACCAACCTTGGTGTTAGAAAGTTTCCTTGTAACTGGAGAAACACACGAGAAAGTTTCCTTACAATGGCAGTCTATCAAGGTAACATTTTTTTTTTATTTTAATTTTTTTATTTTTGATACTTTATTTACATTTCCAATGTTTCCCCTTTTCTGGGTCTCCTCTTTGGAAACCCCCTATCCCCTCCCCAACCTGCCTCTATGAGGGAATTCCATCTCCCACCCACCCACCCATCCATCCCCATATTCCCGCCTTGACATTCCCCTTTACTGGGGCCTCTAACATCCTCAGGCCCAAGGGCCTCTCCTCTCTCCCTGATGGCCATTGAGGTCATCCTCTGCCACATATGTGGTCCAAACCATGAGTCCATAGATGTGTATTCTTTGGTTGTGATCCAAACTCCAGGACGACCGGGGGGGGGGGGGGTTAGGCCCATTGACGCTCTTGCTCCCTCCATGGGATCAAGGTACCTAGGCCTTAACAAAAACTTGCTTTATAGAATTACTCTTTCTTCCTTTGATTTTTATGTCACGTTCACATTTTCAGTCATCTCAAAAAACATTTTTTGATGTCTTTTTTAAAATTTCTTCTTCAAAGACCAAAATAGGTCATTTGAGACAATATCAGCAATTCTAGCTTTCCAGTTTAATCAGCCAGGATATCTCTTTATTGGTGAGTTGAGGCATTTACATTTAAGGTTATTATTGGGAGACATTTAGTAATTCTTATAACTTCATGATTGTTTTTCTGGCTGATTGGATTATTATTTTCCCTACTGGTATCAGGGATTGCTTGCTTATTGTGTTAGGTATGATGGATTACTTCCTAGTTCTTTGTTCACCCATCACATTCATGAAATGTATTCTGTCCTATGTCTTGCCATGGAAATTGTCTTTCTTCCCTCTCTTTTCCTGGCTTTTAGGGACATGATGTCAGTTTAATATGTTTTCCTTTGTATATGAGTTAGCGTCTTTTTCCTAATAGGTTTTTTTTGTTGTTCATACACACACACACAGACACAGACACACACACACACACACAGACACAGACACACACACACACACACACACACCTTGAATATCATATGTTATGCAAGATTCTTGCTGGCCATGACTATTTTGAGTTTCTAAATGCCTTTCGTATCTGTCCATTTCTTTCTCTGGATTTGGAATATCTGGATTTCACATCACTAAATAGATCTTCTATACCTTTGTGTTTTCATCTCAGTTCACCTTCTAGCCCGTGGATTCTCAGGCTTGGTTCCCTGATTTTATTCTAGAGAGTGAATGTATGACTATGGTTCTTTATTTCTTTGTTTCTTTATTGATGTTCAAATATAGTATATATTGACTTTGTCCTCCATTGCTGATATTTTTTCCTCTGTTCAGTTGCTCTTTTGGTGGTACTTTCTGCTATGTATTCTATTTTACTCATGGGTTTTCATTTCCAAGATTATTTTTTTAATTTTAGTGTCCTTATAGAACTTTTTATGCTGATAATTATTTTTGATCAGTACTCCTTATTTTTGGATCCATTTGCTGATTGTTTTTCCTCTCTGTGACTGGTTTTCTTGACCAGGTTCTGAATAGAATTCATCTACTAGTTTTCATAGTCATTTAGGTTATCTATAATTTTTTACCAGTAAACTTTTAAAATCTTCAACCAGAATTTGACCAATGTCAATGGTTTTTATTCTGTAGTTGAGGTCTTACAATATTTGGGAGGACTCAAGTTGCCTTGGTTTTCCATGTTGCTTATTTTCTGTGTTGCAATGTGCACGTCTACTGGCTGAGATAGATTCACTAGTTTTATTTAGGAATCTTATTGGGCAGCCTACTTTTTGAGGTCTCAATCTCCAATACCACTCAGAACAGAAAGAAAAATGAACTGCTCAAACAGTTTTTGGATGAGGCTTCTGCTCCCCTTCCCACCACCGTGCTGCGTCCCCTTGGCTTACTTCTTTTTCTCCATACTTTTCAGATACCTTTGTGGATTTCTGGTGTGTGTGTGTGTGTGTGTGTGTGTGTGTGTGTGTGTGTGTGTATGTGTCCGTGTGTGTGTGCATGTTCTTGTGTATGTATATGCATATGTGTGAGTACATGTAGAAGCCAGAGGACAACTTCATGTGACATTCTCAGGAATGCCATTTAGCTCCTTTGAAACAGCTCTCGTTGGCTTTTAGCTCAGTAATCAGACTAAACTGAATGGACAGCAAGCCTCAGGAATCCTCCTGTGTATCTCTCCAGAACTGAGATTACAAGTGATTGCTAGAACATAGGTTTCCTTCATGGGTTCTAGGATCAAACTTGGAGTCACATGCTTATGAAGCAAACCTTTGCCAACTGTGTTAAGACCTCAGGCTCATTTTGTGAATTTCTAAAGCCTTTCCTTTCTCTTAGGATTATAGTCTACTTTTTTTTTTATTCTGATGATTTGTTTTCACCAGGTCACACAGGAGCAACTTCTGGTCTTCTACCGTATCCTGAAGAAATTACAGTAGGCTATTTGCAATGTCAGAGGTAAGCTTGACTTTTTCAGTTTGATGATAGAAGTTAAGCATGGACTCCTTATGTGATTAAAAGACAAGAATCTAAAAACAAAAATAAGCAAACAAACAAGAAAAGAAAGTAATAATAAAAGGCCTGAAAAGTCAGTTTAAAAGCCCAACACATTTACTGTGGGGTCAAATAAAGTTATCTAAGGTAGAAAACTCTACCAGCGTTTGAATTATGTAGGGGAAAATATGGTTATAAAGGTGGAAATTTAAGATGACACAAAACCATAAAAGACAGAAGAAACCAGATGTATGGGATAAGGTGGCAAAAATGCTCAGGTGAGCAGGAAGCCTCTAAAGAAAGTCTAGTCTCTATTTCCAAAGCCCAAGCACCAAGGTCCGTCTACAAGAATCCCCTTTCTGGCCATATGATCTTTAGTAACATTCTTAAAAGGCTTTGTCTTCTTATTACTTTATCAGTTTCTAGCAGGGAAGTTCCAAAATTGGATCAGTATTAGGACTTCTAGTTCCCAAGTTTATCAATAAAAGGCAGTGTTTACAGCCATAGCTATTTCTATGGCAGAGACTTCTAAAAGCAAAAACAAAAACCAGGATAGTGTATCTAAATCAAACTTCTGACCATCATAACCCTCTATAAAAGCCATTATTGTATGTGTAATGTAAAATTAAATTTTGCCACCCAAAATTGGAAATGTGGTTTAAATTTCCCATAGTTAGCCACTATTTCAGAAGATAGACTACTGAGTCATGGATTTTTAAGACACAGTAAGAAACTTGCTGTCATCTACAAGTGCCCTCCCCAATAATTTCAAGCACTAGACACTTATTCTCCAGTGTGCTGGGGTGTTGGCAGCTGAGGATTAGAGAGAGCATGGGAATCATAAAGGTCCCACCAACACTTAATCTAGATTAAGGCTAGAATAACAGAGACTTGATAGGGGATAGAGTTGCTCTCTCCTGTCTTCCCAACTTCTGCTGGGCGAGGGTAAAGTAAGGTACAGGCATTGCCTCCTTGCTTTTATGTTTCTCAACCCCCAGATTGTGAGAAATAAAATTCTGTTTCCAGTAACCCACAGTCTGTGGACTTGTACTGCAGAACCACAGGAAGACTATGACAAAGACATTGGAAATAAATTCTGGTAAGTGTATTATGCTCTCCACTTCTATTAAAAGAGGAAGTTCTTCCATGCAATAAATAACTTCGGAGCCTGAAAACTAATGAGTCAGATGTTTTCATCACTTTAGCAAACAAAATAGAAAGTTCGGAAGTCATCATCTTCCACTAGAAGATAATTTTCCATTCAAAAAGCAAGAATTCTCATACGAACTGCCAAGGGAAAGAAACCATTTTGTTCCTGTCCATTCAATAAACTAGATAACTAACAACAAAAATCTAGTAATTGGGTTTGGTGATGTGGCTCTGTGGGTAAAGGAACATACCATGCAGGCTTAGTAACCTGAGTTCAGTCCCCAACTGCACAATGTTGTCCTCTGGCCTCTATGTTGTGTACCATGGCATGTGTGTTACTGTCCCTTCCCCATTAAAGGAAGGCCAGTAATTGGATTTTTCTTAGGCCCAATTATGAAACATCAGACATCCTGGGAGACTCTACCCTAAAGACTGTCAGGACTGGCCTGCTACAAAGTCATCCAGTTCTATGGTGGAAAGTACAAAGTAAAGAATGAAAAGCAATTACTGCATCTGCAGACACTGCAACACTGGGGATTAGCTTAAAACTCCTCTAGCAGCCTGACTCCAAGTCCTTCCTCAGCATATTCTTGCATTTGAGTCAAGACAAACAATATGAAACTTGCCTAAAGATAAATCCTTGCACTTGGGTTGAATAACATGATTATGTGTGAATAAAATAAAGATGACCCAAACAAGGGGCAGGGAGACAATGCTTTAGCTGATGAACTAGAACTCACAACATTGAATGCCATTCTAATTACTATGGAAGAGTAGTGTTTGGATGAGGAGCAAATGATGTCTCCCAGGAACCATAACAAATGAAGCCTGCTATGGAGTGCTTTATTTTAGATTCAGTGGAACAAGTGGACTGTGAGCAGGGACAGGTGATTACAATCAATTTACATAGCATTGTAGGCCACACATCTTAGACATTCTCTTAGATACTGATTATGGTTCCCATGGTTATCCTATGATACAAATATTATGTCCGGGAGAGAACAGCTGAGAGTTACTGAGCTCACCTAAAAATTCAGATCTTAGACATACTCGTGGATACTGATTTTGATCCATATAATAATCATAGGATATAAACACCGTGTGTGTGTGTGTGTGAGAGAGAGAGAGAGAGAGAGAGAGAGAGAGAGAGAGAGAGAGAGAGAGAGTTACTCAGCTAACCTGAAAACCCACATTCACACAAAAACATGTAGATGAACCTTTGTAACAGACTTAGTCATCATCACCCAACTGGAAGCAACTAAGATAACTTTACTAGGGATTGAATAAGCAATGTTGGCACATTTCTACAAGGCAAAACTATTGCTAAGATCTAATGTTTATGTTTTCCCAGATTTCATCTTAAAATCCAAACATAACCATGTGAGAAACTTGGAGTCTTTGGGAAGTATACTGATTAGTTAACTATTAGTTAATTAGTTACTGTCAATTGACACAACCTGAGAAAGGAGCCTTAATTGGGGATTGCTTATATCAGATTACCCTACAGGCATGTCTAAGGGGGGTTGTCTTGATTGTTAACTAACCCAGCCCACTATTGGTAACATCATTCCACTGACAGGGGCTCTAAGACTGTGGGAGCATGAAAGAGTAGAAGAGGCTGTCTGGAAGCAAGCAGAAAGCATGGACTGTGTCTCTCTGCACTTACCTATCGGAGTGATGTAACAAGCTGCTTGAGTTCCTGCCTTGACTTCCCCCAAATAAAGGACCATAGACAAATAAGCATTTCCCTCTCCTGAATTGCTTTTGGATGTTTGATTAAAGCAACAGAAATGAAACTAGAACAGGTTACTCTATTATGAACATGAAAAATTATGAATAGAACTAATATAGTTACAAAGAGGCCCAAGATTTCAATTACAAAAAACTATAGGCAACCAAGGAATGCTGAAAATAAGAGAAATAGTCTTTCCTATGGAAGAACCTTCCAATTGATTTTCCAAAACCAAGTGGTCAGCCCTAAATCCATATACATTCAAGTAACATATGGACTAAGCAGATTGTATTTATATATTTAGGAAACTATATGTGTATACATATGTATGTATGTGTGTGTACATATACATATCAATAACTAAAGAATATAGTCCATGAAATTGGGGAGAAGAGCAAGGGTTGATAACATGGATGGGGTTGGGGGACATAAGGAAAGGAGGAAGAGTCTATGATTATATTTTAATTTCAAAACTATATGTTTCAAAAAAGAGGCCCAAATGAGTACCTTACTGCTTTTACTACATGAGTTTTCAGCAGAAATGACCATCTAGGAGACACATTTTCACAAGACATTGAGGCAATAGTGTCTTTTTTCCCGAAAGAGTAGCTTTATTGAGTTCAGATGAAAACTATCCATTAGATTTAGCAAAAACAAAACAAAAACAAAAAGAACAACCAAGCAACCAACCAACTAAACAAACAAACAAAAAAACCCCAGAGCAATGATAAAAAACCTGTCCGTGATCTTTGAACTAGATCTCAGCTTATTATGAAAGTTCTTTTCTTCATCTAGCTGTCTGAGGTTAGAATATAATCTGTTAAACATAAAATACTTAATTTTTTTTGCTTAATGCATTCTAATGGTAATTATATTTCTGTTGACAAATTGATAACTTTTTACTGATTGATACTCTCTAGCCAAAGGTTGGTAAACTCTCAGTTGTCTTTATGAGTACAGAGTATCAGTGGGAAGAGTTGAAGTTATGAATAAGGTTGGTAAGCTTATCTATTTTTTTAAATTGTGCATAAAATTTTATCTAGTAAAATTATTTCTAGGAATTTATGTTGACAAAAATATATATGTACTGTGGGATATCTATCACAGTATTATATATAATGGTGAATTATGTAAAACATGTCAAAATTACATATAGAATTAATAAATTATGAAATTACTTATAGATATTTCTATAATAATTAAAATGCTATTTTCTAGGCTAAAACTTTAGAAACCAATATTATCATCATCTTATAATTTCACATTATAAACATGATTAAAATAAATTAACTCACTTTGTAAAAACATTCTGCAATTGGAAATTATTTCTGATAGATCAACTCTTACAGTTTTATAGGACATTCATTTTTTTCTCCTTTGAAATGACAAAGGAAAGTTGACTTCAGTCAAAATAGCACACAACCTAATCTCATAATCACACATTAAATGTTATTTGTTTAGAGTAGGTTTTGAAAACCTTACTACTGTTACACTCAACTAGAAGTAAGTCGACAATTCCTGACTAAATTCAGAGAAAATAAATATTAATCTTCTAAAATATACAGGACTCACCTCCCTAATGTGACCATAAAATTCAAATACCTCCAATGTTCTCCCTTGAAGATATGTTAGCTTCACTCTGAGGAAAGAGCAACATTCCTTTGCATTTCTCAAGGCCATTACACTGAGATTCATCAGATACCTATAACTTTTGCCGAAGTTACTCCTTAAATATTTCTATTTGAGCAGTATGAAGTGTCCTTCCTTATCTTTTTTGATAATTTTTGGCTGAAAGTTGATTTTATTCAATATTAGAATGGCTACTCCAGCTTGTTTCTTGGGGCCATTTGCTTGGAAATTTATTTTCTAACCTCTTACTCTGAGGCAGAATCTGTCTTTGTTGCTGAGGTACATTTCTTGTATGCAGGAAAATGCTGGGTCCTTTTTCTGAATCCAGTCTGTTAGTCTATGGCTTTTTATTGGGGAATTGAGTCTATTCATGTTAAGAGATATTATGTAAAAGTGATTGTTGCTTCCTGTTGATTTTGGTGTTATTTTTATGTTTGCGTGGTGATCTTCTTTTGAGTTTGTAGAAAGAGGATTACTTTCTTGCTTTATAGGGTGTAGTTTCTCTCCTTTTGTTGGCATTTTCAGTCTATTATCCTTTGTAGGGCTGGATTTGTAGAAAGATATTGCATAAATTTGGGTTTTTCATGGAATATCTTGTTTTCTCCATGTATGGTAATTGAGAGTTTTGCTGGGTATAGTAGCCTGGGTTGGCATTTTTGTTTTCTTAGGGTCTGTATGACATCTGCCCAGCATCTTCTAGCTTTCATAGTCTCTGGTGAGAAGTCTGCTGTAATTCTGATAGGTCTACCTTTATAAGTTACTCGACCTTTTTCCCTTACTGCTTTTAATATTCTTTCTTTGTTTAGTGCTTTTGATACTTTGATTATTATGTGACAAGAGAATTTCTTTTCTGGTCCAGTCTATTTGGAGTTCTGTAGGCTTCCTGCATGTTCATGGGCATATCATTCTTTAGATTAGGAAAGTTTTCTCCTATAATTTTGTTGAAGATATTTACTGGCCCTTTAAGTTGGGAATCTTCACTCTTTTCTATACCGACTATCCTTAGGTTTCAACTTCTCATTGTATCCTGGATTTCCTGGATGTTTGGGGTTGGAGCTTTTTGCATTTTGCATTTTCTTTGACTGTGTGTCAATGTTTTCTATGGTATCTTCTGCACCTGAGATAATCTCTTCTATATCTTGTATTCTGTAGGTGATGTTAGCATCTATGACTCCTGATCTCTTTCCTAGGTTTTCAATCTCCTGGGTGTCACCCTCTGTGATTTCTTTATTGTTTCAGTTTCCATTTTTAGATCATGCACGGTTTTGTTCAATTCCTTCACCTGTTTGATTGTGTTTTCCTGTATTTTTTTTATTATTTTTTGATACTTTATTTACATTTCCAACGTTTCCCCCTTTCTAGGTCTCCTCTTTGAAAACCCCCTATCCCCTCTCCCCTCCTCCGCCATTATGAGGGTATTCCCCTTCCCACCCACTCACCCACCCACTCCTGTATACCCACCTTGACATTCCCCTTTACTGGGGCCTCTAACACCCTCAGGCCAAAGGGCCTCTCCTCCCTCTGATGGCCAACAAGGCCCTCCTCTGCCACATATGTGGTCTGAACCATGGGTCTCTTGATGTGTATTCTTTGGTTGGTGGTCCAGCCTCCAGGAGTACTGGGGGGGAGGTCAGGCCAGATGACACTGTTGCTCCCTCCATGGGACTGCCACTCCCACAGCTCCTTCAGTCCCTTCTCCAACTCCTCCATCTGGGGCCTCACTCTCAGTCCAGTGGTTACTGTAAAGTGAAACTTGGGTATTCCGAACTTTTGGGCTAATATCCACTTATCAGTGAACACATACCATGTTCATTCTTTTGTAACTAAGTTATTTCACTCAGGTCCATATTTTCAAGGTCCATCCATTTGCCTGTGAATTTCATGAAGTCATTGCTTTTAATAGCTGAGTAGTACTCCATTGTGTAAATGTACCACATTTTCTGTATCCATTACTCTGATGAGGGACATCTGGGTTCTTTCCAGCTTCTGGCTATTATAAATATGGCGGCTATGAACATAATGGAGCATGGGTCCTTATTATATGTGGGAGCATCTTCTGGGTATATGCCCAGGAGAGGTATAGCTTGGTACTTAGGTAGTATTATGTTCATTTTTCTGAGGGTCCGCCAAACTGATTTCCAGAGTGGTTGTACCAGCTTGCAGTCCCACCAACAGTGGAGGAGTGTTCCTCTTTCTCCACATCCTCACCAGCATCTGCTGTCACCTGAGTTT
This sequence comes from Uromys caudimaculatus, assembly GCA_028551405.1. Classification (NCBI taxonomy): domain Eukaryota; kingdom Metazoa; phylum Chordata; class Mammalia; order Rodentia; family Muridae; genus Uromys; species Uromys caudimaculatus. The sequence continues at coordinate 635 of JAPYYD010004690.1, read as the reverse complement.
TGGATCTTAGCCATTCTGACTGGTATGAGATGGAATCTCAGAGTTGTTTTGTTTTGCATTTCCCTGATGACTAAGGATGTTCAACATTTCTTTAGGTGCTTCTCAGCCCTACGAATTTCCTCAGTTGAGAATTCTCTGTTCAGCACTGTTCCCCATTTTCTGATAAGGTTATTTGGTTTTCTGGAGTCTAACTTCTTGAGTTCTTTGTATATGTTGGATATTAGCCCTTTATCAGATGTAGCATTGGTAAAGATCTTTTCCCAATTTGTTGGTTGTGGTTTTGTCCTATTGACAGTGTCCTTTGCCTTACAGAAGCTTTGCAATTTCATGAGGTCCCATTTGTCGATTCTTAATCTTAGAGCATAAGTCATTGGTGTTCTCTTCAAGAACTTTTCCCCTGTACCCATGTGTTCGAGACTATTCCCCACTTTCTCTTCTATTAGATTCAGTGTAACTGGTTTTATGTGGAGGTCCTTGATCCACTTGGACTTGAGCTTTGTACAGGGAGATAGGAATGGATCAATTTGTATTCTTCTACATGCAGACCGCCAGTTGAACCAGCACCATTTGTTGAAAATGCTGTCTTTTTTCCACTGGGTGGTTTTAGCTCCTTTGTTGAAAATCAAGTGGCCATA
>JAPYYD010004689.1:0-12864 GCA_028551405.1 Uromys caudimaculatus | reverse complement strand
GAGAGGACTTTGGGCCTGAGGGTGCTAGTGGCCCCAGTAAAAGGGAATGTCAAGGTGGGAATATGGGAATGGGTGGGCGGGTAGGTGGGAGGAGGAATTCCCTCACAGAGGCGGGGAGGGGGAGGGGACACGGGGTTTCCAAAGAAAAGGGGAATCATCGGAAATGTAAATAAAGTATCAAAAAAAAAAAAAAAAGAAATACAAATTGAAAAAAAGAAACCAAGTATCTTTATTTGCAGATGATATGAAAGTACACGTAAAAAAAAATCCTTCAGGTTCTAGCAATAAACTTCTACAGCTGAAAATCTTTTAGTAAAGTAGCAGAATACAAAATAACTACACACACACACACACACACACACACACACACACACACACACAAAGTAGCCCTCCTATATACAAATTACAGACACACTAGGAATGAAATCAGGGAAACAGCACATTTACAATAGCCTCAAAGTATAAGATACCTTGGGGAAATTCTAACCAAGCATATGAAAGACATGTAGAATAAAAATACCAAGTCTTTGAAAAAAAATTGAAGAAGATATCAGTAGTTGCAAAATTCACACAGAGTTGGCATTGGCAAAGGAAAGTCTTTCTGAACACAAAACCTACAGCACAGGCACTGAAAACAATAATTGATAATACTGTACAGAAGGGCTTCTCTACAGTATAGCACAACATCATTCAGACAAAGATGCAGGCTATAGAACAGGAAATTATTTTCCCCTACTATACATCTGATAGATAAATAAGCGGTGCTGTATGAAATATTTTAAAAGTATCATTATTTTAAAATAGATATTTCAATTAAACCTGGCTACACATACTAATATATAATTCTAAGTTTTGAACAATGATAAAATAAAAACATGAAGTTTAAAGAATTATAATTGACATTAAAAATGGGGTAAATTAAGACTAATGATTCAAGAATATGACTTCAGAGCAAGGTATAGTCGCTCATGACTAATTCAAGCATATGGAGGTGAGACTTTGGTAACTGTGACAACATCGTTGTCATTAGTTCAAGGACATTCTATGCTGAGTGGTACTGAGATTCTGTCTCAGCAAAATCAATGAATAAAATTTATTATCTTGGATTTTTAATTCATACAATTTATCATAACCCACTTACTTTCCAGTATTCTTAAGGTATACCTATCATATATTGTCTATTGGTGGAGTATACTATTTTAACCAATGAATGAAGTGTTGTACATTTAATGTTTTTTAAGTAAAGTTTTGTGTTTCTTGGAATATATCAAAGCCCTTTTTAAAAAAAATAGAGATTATATTTTTTTAGAGATAATATTGCTCTTTATTTTTATTTTATTCAATTTATATACATTGCTATTAAAATGTAAATAAAATTTAAATTTCTATTCCTGTACAGTTTAGTAGATAAAGAAAGTACATACAAATCTATGGTGCTGGCACTTTTGAACTAAACTCATCTAGTAACCTGTAAGCACTTGTTTATTGCATTCTATATTTTATATTTATCAGCCTGAATACAAATATATTATGATTTAACTCCTACTATTTTTTCCTATTAACTTACTCTGTTTTCAATGGATATCCTCTTAAAAATAAGGTTTATTTCTATTCTAGTCTAGCTTCAGTATGAAATGTGAAGATATTTAAATTGCTCCTGTTTTTTTTTAATAGAACAGAATTAGAACCCATTATACCCTTGCACTCCAGTTTGTTCTTTCTCTGATTGCTCCAGTGCCTTCTAATGCTATTTTTTAAAAATGCAAATATATTTTCATTTGCTTTAGCACTTTATCCCTGAAAGTTATCTTTTTTGATGTGATTGGTTTTGATGTTTTACTCATCTTAACCCAAATTGTAGTACCGATGTTCACAAGTGCATGGAGTTTATAATGAATGCAACTACAGGTCACTCAAAATAAAACCGAGAACCAGAGATAAAGCCACATTATTAGTGTTATTTTTCTACAGCAAGAATCATGTTGCTGCTTGACACCTGTCACAATGCTTTCATTTCACTCCCTTTAGCTCTTTTTTTTTTTTTAAATGTCCAGGTCATATTATTTTGCTATAGAATTAAAATGAATCATAACTAGACTGACCTATGCTAGTTTTGCAAACATATAGCTTTTTCTTTACACTATATAAAGCAAAGGATAATTTGCTTCTAAATGTAATGGAGTTCTTCTTATGCTTGTTAGTTTGATTTCTGTTGAAATGATGGCATATCTTATCTGGTAGTCTATCAGTAGAACCCAAGCCTACATAATATTGGTGTATATTGTTCTGAAATTTTGCAAACTCAATAGTAAGTTTTCACTCATTGACCCCATGATTATGTATGTTTTAGCCTGAAAAATTAATATGATTTTTATCATATTTAAGACAAATGTAGAGGTCCTTTCAGCTTAGTGAAAAAAAATATCAAATATGATAAAATGTAATTTCTTAGAATGAATAATTGAGAGATTTTTCTTTAGAAACAATGGTCGTTTCAAAGTTATGGGATACAGTCTTTTTTATTTTGTATTGGTTATTTTGTTTATTTACATTTTAAATGTTATCCTCCTTTCCAGTTTCCCCTCCACAAACCTCCTATCCCCTCCTCCATCCCCCTTGCCTCTATGAGGGTGCTCTCCTACCTGCCCACCCACTCCTGCCTCAGCGCCCTAGCATTCCCCTATCTTGGGTCATCAAGCCTCCACAGGATTAGGGGGCTCCTCTCCCAGTGATGTCAGATAAGGCAATCCTCTGTTATATATCCAACTGGAGACATGGGTACCCCATGTGAACTCTTAGGTTGGTGGTTTAATTCCTGGGAGCTTTTGGGAGGAGTCTGATTGGTTGATATTGTTGTTCTTCCTGCATGCTCCATCAGGAACTGCTTTGCCGAGAACTATGCTACAAACACTCAACCCAAACTGTTCTAAAGACTCCCTTTATCAAGTTCTCCCCAGTAATCTTAAAAGTCCAAATATCAGCTCCTGTAGATCGTTTGGAATCTTAGTAAATTCTCACTCAGAAAAAAAGTAAGTATTGTTCTTGGGCAATATTCAAGATTTCTCTTTTTATTTATAGGTACTCTTTAAGTGATTTAAAAATAAAATTCCATCTTAAACACTGTTAAGATAGACTGTGGGGAGTGGAAGAAGCCCTGAGTATATGAAGTTCTAAGAAAACATGTGTTGTTGATATCCCTGAGTATATGAATTTCTAGGTAAACATGTGTTGTTGATATTTGCCAGTCATATCACAGACACAAACTTCAGAGCCATGATGAATTGTCAAAACCTTCTCCAGGTGAGGCACAGAGGGATGGCAAATTATTTCACTGGTCTAAGTGCAAATATCTACTATAGCTTTTTCCTCCTGCTAATAGATGTTAATGCCCTCAAGACTGCTTCTGTACAGAGACTGTTCCTAAAGAGATTACCTAAACTTACCTATTTATTCATATTATATAATAACAGCATCTTCTTAGTTATCTGCATGTAATAATTCTGACTCTTTGTTCAGCAGAATATATATAAACACATGGAGATTATGGGGTGCAATATCTTCTTCATAACAGTGTCCAGACCCCTGAGTCCCAGTTTTTCTGTATGTATCTGTTATTTCTTCATCCTCCCACTAACCCTTACTCATAGTTCTGGGACCCAAGCCATGCAATGTTATGACAGAGATCATTTATGAGTAAGTGCTCATCAGGATATTTTGTAGGAACAGTAAGTATGTCTGGGAGAAATTAATGATCTGGGATTCAGGAAATAAAGTAATGTAAAGAAATGTATTGAGGTAACTTTTATAATCTGGTGGAGTGCATTACTCTATTCTGTTTCATAATTTTTATCTAAGTGTCCATTATGCTATTACCTCCCATAAGTGATGCTGATGTTTTCCAGTCTTATAATTACTATTATTGAAATTATGATGAGACCTTTTCTCATTAAACTTGTTAATATACATAAAATAGATATTGTTTATAGAAAGATGCTAATTTGAGCTGACATTTATCAATAGAGATTATGACTCTTATATCAGAATGCTAAGTATCTTAGAACATGTTGATTTATTTGACAAGAAATAGTTATTTTCTCAGAAGAACTTAATATTGCTGAATAAAGTACCCAAAGTATACATACCATAGCAATGTTTTTTCTTTGAGATGAATCCTGACTGTTAACATAATGAGAAAAATGCAACTTTAATTATTTTAATAGTGTAATACAACTTTTCTTATTTTCTGGATTTTTTTCCTTTTATCATCTTTCAGTTATTCAAATGCTTCCTAATAGATTTTTTTTTCCATATGAGCTATAGACTTCAAATTGTGGTCCCCTCAGAGTGAGGAATATTTACCAAACATGAGAGTCTCAGGATGTGGTTTGTCAAGTTACTCCTGTTTTCATTTTTCTTAATCTTTGCTTTATTTTGGTCTCTGAAAATGTATCATATATCTATATTTTATTGTATCTGATTCAAAAGGGCTTTGTTTTTCTTATCTCATGTCTTCAACATGTATGTTAATGATTAAGAAAATTGGTAAATCATCTGGAACAGTTTATCAGACCTTTTTGTGTTCACAAACTGTGAAATTATTCATGTTGTACTTTTGAAAGTTGAAGTATTTACACTTTATAAAGTACTAGTTGATAGAATAAATGCTGATTTGCTAAAAGCTAATTTAGCTTCCCATGTTGATAAATTCACATTATGGGAGTATTTTATGTACAGAGAGAATCTAACTCAATAATCTCATATTTAAGATCAACAGAGTACTATGTGGGAAAAAATATAAACAAAATAATTGCATAAGTTGGCAAAAGCATGTTACTTGAACCTTAAGTGTTTAAAATGGGAGATAGTGACAAAAGTTCACTAGGGGTAAAGAATTGCTGATGGTGAGACAATCTTTCATCATTAAAAAAAAATAAAAGGTTAAATAAAGATAAAGCTCACAGTAGCAAAAGGAGCTCTAGAGACTTTGGGAAAGCGAGCTGTCCAGATGTTCTTCTGTCATTTATCGCTGGTTCGTGCGGAAAGGTGAAGGGGGTCAAGTGGGTAGGCAGCCGATCACAGTGAAGACAATAGCATCATCATCATTTATTCTCAGAATCTAAGATTAGAAATGCTACTCCTAGCTGGTTAATTAATGATCCTCTCTACATATTAAAGATTATAGTGAACTTTATTCTCCATATGTACTTGATCATAGTGGTATTTGTAGTAATCATGTTAACCTGATATAATTCTGTTAGTTTGTTTTCAAACAATATACTATCTTATTCAAGCAGAAAAGAAGGAAAAGTATACTTTCTAATATTGATGTGTACATGTAATTTATTGATATGGGCTCTATTGAATTTTAAGATCATACTATTCTATAGGTACAGCAATCATAAGTGTCCTGCTTTATTAATTACTATTTTAATAAAGAATCTCAAGATCATGTTGATGAAACATTTTTTGTTTTCATCTGACAATACATAGAAACAATAGTGATGTTCAAGTGTATCATTCTGACTCACTTCTCCTGGTGATTTGATATTCAGTATTGACTAGGAAAAAGGTCAAGTTCAAACACTGAATAATGTGGCTGTCTTTTACTACAAATACACATAGTCTTTTAAGTCCGTTATTCTTCTTTCTATTTTTCTGGGGGGTTTTTTTTGGTCATGTTTTCCTTGATGGATATATCATCAAATGAGGGTTAAACACCACACTACCTTTCTTGATCTCCAATTAGATAAGGATGTTTCCCATTATTTATACATCAATTCAGAGCAATATTCTAGATTTCTCCTTTTATTTATAGGTACTCTGTGATTTAAAAATAAAGTTCCATCTTAAACACTGTTAAGATAGACTGTGGGGAGTGGAGGAAGCCTTGAGTATATGAAGTCCTAGGTAAACGTGTTCCTGATATTTTCCAGGCATATCACAGGTGAAAGCTTCAGAACCATGGGGACTTGTCAAAGCCTTCTCGAGGTGAGCACAGAGGGATAGCAAATTCTTTCACTGGTCCAAGTGCAAATGTCTACCATGGCTTTCTCCTCCTCCTACTAGATGTTAATATCCTGAAGACTGTTTTGTGCACAAGATATGGAGAAATCAAACTGACATGAGCTAAAACTTTAATATTACCAGAAGGTTTATGTCATCTATCCAAGAAGAAAAGAAATCAACATTCTTACACTTTTGTAATCTTTGTGACCTATAATAACACCCTGTCAGGCAAGAAATTTCAACTGGCATAATAGTGGCATGACTATGGCGGGTTTGACCAACCAGTTTCTGACTAGATTTCAAGATCAATTCATAGCATGAAACCCACACCTGGAACTAAAACCTGGTCAAAAGACAGTCTCTCTGATGTCCCTAGGGTCTAGTAAGAAACATACTACTAGACTCTGAATTTTATTGCTGAAACCTCTTTTTCATTTATCAACATAGATATTAATTATGAAAATATATTTTTGTGTTGTTTCTTAATTTAGAATGAAATAAAGAATAAGAAATAATATCGCATTATAAATAGCTCAAATTACAAGATCACTGAAATTTTGAGACATGGTTTTTGTTACTCTTTCTTTTAAGATTCTTGGATAATAGTATAATTATCTCCTTGTAATTGGGCAAATGCCAATGAAGTAGGAAATAGAGGAACATTTTAAATCTAAACAATGCTTCTTGTTTCACAAGCATATCAAACATAGCATTGACCTGCTTCCCAGATGCAGACTCACCAATGTCATAAATTGCAATCTAAGAAAGCCTAATAGGCATTAAAAAGCTTTCTACATAGAAAAGTGAGAATTAACTGAATCAAAAAGAAGAGTTTATTTCCTTATAAGTCAAGATACCAAGAACTTGTTAAAATGCAAAATTTTAAAAAGTCGATCTGTGGCAGGAGACCTCTGCCTGGGCCACCAAGGTTCTGCAGCCAAGTATCTCTGAAAGAAAGTTACCCTCCCAGGAGCATGGAAAAGCCGTGAACGGGAATAAGACAAGCACCACTGCTCACCGGGACCTGCCCAGATCCTGCAGGACACAGGAACTGAGGAAAAGTTGGGGACAGGAAACTTCCGGTTTCCATCTGTGGCTGGGAAACTCAGTTTGTGCCACAAGGTTCCATAGCCAAATAGCATCAGGAGAAAGCTAGCCTCCCAGGCCCTCAAGACACAGAGATTGAGGAGGAAAAATCAGGGATAGGAATCTTTCAGTTTCCATCTCTGGCAGGAGACCTGTGCCTGGGTCACCAGGGTTCCATAGCCAAGTAGCGCCAGGTGAAAAATACCCTCCCAGGAGCATGGAAAAGCCAAGAGTGGGGATAACAAGCACCACTGCTCACCAGGACCTGGGGACCTCAGCCTGGGCTAAAGGACTCCAGGAGAGAGCTGGTATCCCAGGATACACACCTTCGAGCACAGGCAAAACCACCACTTTTGTTCAAACTCATTGGATCAAGAGGGTCCCTTGCAGAGTCATCAGGACACAGGAACCAAGGGACAGCTGGGGACAAGATCCTTCTGGTTTCTGTCTGCACCCCAGAGCTGACCCTGTACCACAGCTCTCCAAACCCAAATACCTCTCAGAGAGAGCTGGTCTTCAAGGAGTATTGATACAGAAGCCTGCAGGAGGGACAAGCCACAGCCAGACAGAGTATGCCCAGCTAACATCAGAGGTAACAAGATGGTAAAAGGCAAGGGCAAGAACATAAGGAACAGAAACCAAGGCTACTTGGCATCATCAGAATCCAGCTCTCCCACCACAGCAAGCCCTGGATACCCCAACACACCAGAAAAACAAGACTCGGGTTTAAAATCAGTTCTTATGATGATGATAGAAGACTTTAAGAAAGAAATTGATACCCTTAAAGAAATACAAGAGAACAGAGGTAAAAAAGTAGAAGCCCTTAAAGAGAAAACACAAAAATCCATTAAAGATTTACAGGAAAACACAATCAAAAAGGCAGAATTACAGGAAAACATAATCAAACAGACAAAGGAAGTGAGCAAAACTATCCAGGAGCTAAAAATAGAAATAGAAACAGTAAAGAAATCACAAAGGGAGACAACCCTGGAGTTAGAAAACCTAGGAAAGAGAACAGGAGTCACTGATGCAAGCATCACCAGAGAATACAAGAGATAGAATAGAGAATCTCAGGAGCAGAAGATACCATAGATAACATCGACACAACAGTAAAAGAAAATGCAAAATACAAAAAGTTCCTAACCCAAAACATCCATGAAATCCAGGACACAATGAGAAGACAGAACCTAAGGATGATAGGTATAGAAGAGAGTGAAGATTCCCAACTTAAAGGTCCAGCAAATATCTTCAACAAAATTATAGGGGAAAACTTCCCTAACCTAAAGAAAGAGATGAACATAAATATACAAGAAGCTTAAAGAACTCCAAATAGATTGGACCAGAAAAAAAATTCGTCCCATCACATTATAGTGAAAACACCAAATACACAAAAGAAGAAAGAATATTAAAAGCAGTATGGGAAAAAGGTCAAGTAATATATGAAGGCTGACCTATCAGAATTACACCAGACTACTCACCACAGACTATGGAAGCTAGAAGATCCTGGGCAGAACTCATACAGACGCTAAGAGAACACAACTGCCATCCCAGGCTACTATACCCAGCAAAACTCCCAATTACCATAGATGGTGAAACCAAAATATTCTATGACAAAACCAAATTTACACAATATGTTTCCACAAACCTAGCCCTACAAAGGATAACAGATAGTAAACATCAACACAAGGAAGGAAACTACACCCTAGAGAAAATAATAAAGTAGTCTTTCAACAAAATCAAAAGAAGATAGCCATACAAATGTAAAAGTAATATCGAAAATAACAGGAACCAACAATCACTAATCCTGAATATCTCTTAACATCAATGGACTTATATCTCCAATAAAAACACATAGACTGACAGACTGGATCCATAAAGAGGACCCAGCATTTTGCTGCATTCAGGAAACACACCTCCATGATAAAGACAAACACTACCTCAGAGTAAAGGGCTGGAAAACAATTTTCCGGGCAAACGGTGCCAAGAAACAGACTGGAGTAGCCATTCTAATATCGGATAAAATTGACTTTCACCCAAAAGTAATCAAAAAAGATAAGGAAGGACACTTGAAACTCATCAAAAAAAAAAATCTACCAAGAAATACTCTCAATTCTGAACATCTATGCTCCAAATGCAAAGGCACCCACATTCATAAAAGAAACTTTATTAAAGCTCAAAGCACACTGTGCACCTAACACAATAATAATAGGAGACTTCAACACCCGATTATCATCAATGGACAGATCTTAAAAACACAAACTAAACAGAGACACAGGAAACTAACAGATATTATGAACCAAATGGATTTAACAGATATCTATAGAGCATTTCATCCTAAATCAAAAGAATATACCTTTTTTACAGCACCTCATGGTACCTTCTCAAACATTGACCATATAATTGGTCACAAAACAAACCTCCACAGATACAAGAAGATTGATACAATCCCATGCCTCCTATCAGATCACTACGGATTAAGGCTGGTCTTCAATGGCAACAATAACAACAGAAAGCCCACATACACATGGAAGCTGAACAATGCTTTACTCAATGATAACTTGGTAAGGGAAGAAATTAAAGACTTTGTAGAATTTAATGAAAATAAAAGCACAACATACCCAAACTTATGGGACACAATGAAAGCAGTGTTAAAAGGAAAACTCATAGCTTTGAGGGCCTCCAAAAAGAAACTGGAGAGAGCATACACTAGCAGCTTAACAGCACACCTGAATGCTCTAGAACAAAAAGAAGCTAATGCATCCAAGAGGAGTAAAAGGCAGGAAACAATCAATCTCAGGGCTGAGATTAACCAAGTAGAAACAAAAAGAACTATAGAAAGAATCAACAAAACCAAGAGTTGGTTCTTTGAAAAGATCAACAAGATAGATAAACCCTTAGGCAGACTAACCGGAGGGCACAGAGACAGTATCCAAATTAAGAAAATTAGAAATGAAAAGGAGACAGAACAACAGATTCTGAGGAAACTCAAAAAATCATCAGATCCTACAACAAAACTGCAAAATCTGGATGAAATGGACAATTTTCTAGACAGATATCAAATACCAAAGTTAAGTCAGTATCAGATATACCATCTAAACAGTCCCATAATGCCTAAAGAAATAGAAGCAGTCATTAAAATCTCCCAACCAAAAAAAGCCCAGGACCAGCTGCATTCACTGCAGAATTCTATCAGACCTTCAAAGAAGACCTAATACCAATGCTTTTCAATCTATTCCTCAAAATAGAAACAGAAGAAACACTACCCAATTCCTTCTATGAGGGCCACAGTTACACTGATACCAAAACCTCACAAAGACCCAAAAAGAAAGAAAACTTCAGTCCAATTCCCCTTATGAATGTTGATGCAAAAATACTCAATAAAATTCTCGCAAACCAAATCCAAGAACACATCAAACGATCATTCATCATGATCAAGTAGGCTTCATCCCAGTTATGCAGGGATGGTTCAATAACCAGAAACCCATCAATGTAATCCACTACATTAACAAACTCAAAGAAAAAAACCACATGGTCATTTCATTAGATCCTGAAAAAGCATTTGACAAAATTCAACATCCCTTAAGATAAAAGTCCTGGAAAGATCAGGAATTCAAGGCCCATACCTAAACATAGTAAAAGCAATATACAGCAAACCAGTAGCCAACATCAAACTAAATTGAGAGAAACTCGAAGCAATCCCACTAAAATCAGGTACTAGACAAGGCTGTCCACTCTCTCCCTTTCTATTCAATATAGTGATTGAAGTGCTAGCTAGAGCAATTAGACAACAAAAGGAGGTCAAAGGGATACAAATTGGAAAGGAAGAAATCAAAATATCACTCTTTGCAGATGATATGATCTTATACTTAAGTGACCCAAAAAACTCCACCAGGGAACTGCTGCAGCTGATAAACAACTTCAGCAAAGTGGCCAGATATATAATTAACTCACACAAATCAGCAGCCTTCCTATACTTGAAGGAAAAACAGGCTAAGAAAGAAATTAGGGAAATGACACCCTTCACAATTGTCACAAACAAAATAAAGTGTCTTGGTGTGACTCTAACCAAACAAGTGAAAGATCTGTATGACAAAAACTTCAAGTCTCTGAAGAAAGAAATCAAAGAAGACCTCAGAAGATGGAAAGCTCTCCCATGCTCATGGATTGGCAGGATTAATATAGTAAAAATGGCCATCCTGCTAAAAGTGATCTGCAGATTCAATGTAATCCCCATCAAAATTCCAACTCAATTCTTCATAGATTTAGAAAGAGCAATTCTCAAATTCATTTGGAACAACAAAATAACCAAGATAGCAAAAGCTATTCTCAACAACAAAAGAACTTCTGGGGGATTCAGCATCCCTGATCTCAAGCTGTACTACAGAGCAGTAGTGATAAAAACTGCTTGGTATTGGTACAGTGACAGGCAGATAGATCAATGGAATAGAACAGAAGACCCAGAAATGAATCCACACACCTACGGTCACTTGGTTTTAGACAAAGAAACTAAAACCACCAGGTGGAAAAAAGACAGCATATTCAACAAATGGTGCTGGTTCACTGGCAGTGTACATGTAGAAGAATGAGAATTGATCCATTCCTATCTCTCTGTGCAAAGCTCAAGTCCAAGTGGATCAAGGACCTCCACATAAAACCAGATACACTGAATCCAATAGAAGAAAACATGGGGAAAAGTCTCGAACACATGGGTACAAGGGAAACAACGTTCCTGAACAGAACACCAGTGGCTTATGCTCTAAGATTAAGAATCGACAAATGGGACCTCATGAAATTGCAAAGCTTTTGTAAGACAAAGGACACTGTCAATAGGACAAAACGGCAACCAACAGATTGGGAAAAGATCTTTACTAATCCTACGTCTGATAGAGGGCTAATATCCAATATATACTAAGAACTCAAGAAGTTAGACTCCAGAAAACCACATAACACCATCAAAAAATGGGGAACAGAGCTAAACAGAGAATTCTCAACTGAGGAAATTTGTTTTCCCTCAGGAAACCTGAGGGCCGAGAAGCACCTAAAGAGCTGGTCAATATCCTTAATCATCAGGGAAATGCAAATCAAAACAACTCTGAGATTCTACCTCACACTAGTTAGAATGGCGAATATCAAAAACTCAGGTGACAGCAGATGCTGGCAAGGGTGTGGAGAAAGAGGAACACTCCTCCATTGTTGGTGGGATTGCAAGCTGGTACAACCACTCTGGAAATCAGTTTGGCGGACCCTCAGAAAAATGAACATAATAGCCGGTGACGGCCGGAAACCTCAGCTTGGGCCACAGGGCTCCACAGCTGATCAGCGCCGGACCGCAAGAGCCAGGAGTGGGCCAAGGACACACCCCACAGCTCACCAGGTACTGCCCTGAACCCGCAAGACACAGGGACGAGGTAGGCGGGCCTAGAAACCCCCCCAGATCCCAAAAGCGGGCGGCCGTGGCAGGAAACTTCTGCCCGGGACACTAGGATTCCATAGACAGGCAGCTCCGGGAGAAAATCCTCTCTCGCAGGCACGCAGAAAAGCCCCTAGCGGGGGCAAGGCGTCCCCAGAGCTCGCTGACTCCTCCCGCTTTCCGCGGGCCACAGAGACTGTCGGTCAGCAGCTTCCGGTGACGGCCGGAAACCTTAGCTTGGGCCACAGGGCTCCACAGCTAATCAGCGCCAGGATCGCAAGAGCCAGGAGAGGGCCAAAGACACGCCCCACAGCGCACCAGGCCACAGAGACTGAAGGTCAGCAACCTCCAGAACCAAGATC
>JAPYYD010004688.1:0-12865 GCA_028551405.1 Uromys caudimaculatus | reverse complement strand
AGATGTGTTCACCCGGGCAGAACAGAGCGGAACATTCTCAGAAGGGAGGGTAAAACAATTTCTCAGGATTTATGGGTACATAGAGTTCAGATACAGTTTAACTATGAGCCCTGAGGTATGGGGGACTCACCTGCTATTGTTAACTGGGTTAGCCAGAAGGCAAATGGAAAAATTTTTAGCCAGCTTCCTTATTCCTTCACTCTCAGCTGCCCATGTGGCATTAGGGAGTTATACTGTTTTATAATTTGTTTGTTTTTTCCCCTCAGTATCATTGTATCTTTTCATTCCAATAAAATATTTACTTTTCTTCCAATTCCTTCTTTACTATATTAGTTAACACATGAAATTGATTTCCTAATAGATCAACAAATGGTTCAATCTAATAAATTTACCTATTACCTACTGATACCAATGGGAAATGTATTTTATATGTAGTTATGATATAAGTTTGGATTCTGAAACTAAATTTTGTTCAAAACCTGTTTCTTTTATTTATTTATCTTTATTTTTATTTTTTTGATACTTTATTTACATTTCCAATGTTTCCCCCTTTCTAGGTCTCCTCTTTGGAAACCCCCTATGTCCTCCCCCCCCCACCTCTATGAGGGTATTCCACCTCCCACCTACCCGCCCACCTGTGGGGCAGTGATCTGTGGCAGGCAATCTGATAGCTGGTTGAGCTCAGGCTAAAAATTCTGGGAGACCCCGTGAAATTTTCACAAGGGACCAGATTATGTTTTTGGCCACCGCTCCCAGAAGACTCCTGTAAAACAGCTACAGCCTTCATAACCCTTGTATAGAGAGAGGCCTGGCATGTGAGATTTGCCATGTAGAAAGCAACCCTGAGTACAGGGCAAGGAAATGAGAGGCACTACAAAGTCCCCAAACCAAGCCAATGGAAAGTATTGGTTATCAAACCTCTGACCCTTCCCAAACAGTATTTTAGAGCATCCCGACCCAAGTAGCTCTCTCTCTCTCCCCCTTCTCCACCTGTTGGCCCTGCCAGCACCTGCCACCCGCTATCCAGAAGGAATAAAGGTGCAAAACTGCTCCGGTGTCCACGAGCCTTTTATCCCACGAGCTGTAACACTTCTGGCCTGAAAGAGATCCACTCTCTGGGCCAAGCAGCGGGGCGTATGCTGACAGCAGGCTGGTCTGGTGGGGGTCGCGCTGTGGCCAGAACCGGGCTCGCAGCAGGAGAGTAGCAGAGGCAGCCCACGCTCCCATCCTCACTTGTGCTCCCTCCTTCTGCCGTGGCCCAGCAACTGGCGCGGCCCAGGCGGCCACCACAAGAACTGGGACCAGGGCACTCCGTCCACGCTTGCGCTCCCTCTTCCCGCGCAGTGGACTAACAACTGGCACCAACAATGTGGGGCTTGAATGGTGACCTGACTGCTCTGAACAGACAGCGTGAAAGGTTAAGCCCCCAAGATCAGACCTGTCCTTTCCTGCTGTGCTTTCAGCAGGTGCCATTGCGTGAAACTAGACAAGCTAAGGGGACAATTGAGGTCTTCTGGCCAGAGCTACTCTCTGGTGTTGGCTAAAGGTCCCCCTAGCCCGTCTGGATTCCGATGACCCAATGGGTGGTGGCCAAGGCTACCTAACTCCTCTTAAAAACAAGAAAAACTGGTAATCCAGCAACCAGCTAAGGGCCAGTAGGGCGGTTGCCAGATCTTAAATCTGCGGAAAGGCTTAGTGTTTCGGGTCTCTGTGGAATCCCCCAAAGCCAATAGGCTGAGGGATCGTTCCCATTGGACGAAGCGTTTTTTCTCTTTTCTGTCAAGGGCAGCTCACAATCACACAAAAAATCTCCCCAGGCCAGGGAAATTCATGCCCTTCTAAAATCCAATGGAATAAAAGTAGCCAAAAAACAAGCCTCCTGGTTTTGGGAAGAAGTCCTTAAGATAGTGCCAAGCATGGCCAATGATAACATTTATAGCCTGGACTCATGGGCCTGAGTAGCTTCTCTCATCAAAAACAGAGATACACAAAAAGGAAAAACACCCTCTCGTGATTTTCTGCCTATCTTAGCTGCGATTCGGCAATGCATAGGTCCGTCACCTAAAGTAGGACAGGCTGATAGCAACGCGGCTCCTGAGCCTCCTCAATCAGATGAACCTAAAAATCAAGGACCTAAGACCTACCTTATCTCAGATCTCGCATCCATTACCCAACTGATAAGGGAAATAAAATCCATTTACCCACCCCTCCCCCCTTATGCCCTGGAGGAAGCACTAAACAAACCTTCTGCTCCTCCAGCCCCTCCCGCTCCGACTCAAGGGCAAGGCTCCATAAACAAAACAGAGGAGCTTCTGCCCACCTCTCCCCCTACTGCACCTCCCCCCATCTGACCTGAGGGAGATTTCCCTCCTCCCCTTTCAACTATCCAACAGCTTTGTAATGTCCGAGACTCTCTTGCAAAAATTAACCCTGTCTCCCCTGCTACTCAGCAGTCTGATATGGAGCTAGAAATCCATAGTGCTCAAGCATTCCTGGTTAATATCAACCCCAGTCGAGCTAAACTACTCAAATGGTACCCACTCCAAGCCTCAGACTTAAAAGAACTCAGGCAGGCAGTGAAGGAAGGGTCATCCACGCACCCTGGACAAAATCGCTCCTACAGAGCCATGTTGTCAACTTAAACACCCCCCAAGACTGGAAGGATATACGCTGGTCTTCCCTTCTGGGCCCAATGTTTTTGGAGTGGGAAGCCTTATTTAGAGGTGAATGCCATCAACAAGTGAGGCAGAATCAGGACAAAGGTGACACCCCATGGGGTTTTAATGAACTCTTTGGCCAGGAAAAGTTCTCTACTGGTGCTAAACTATTTAATCAGCCTGCAGGTTATTTCGAGCAAGTTAAATTATGTGCGACTCTGGCCTGGGACAGACTGACCCCGCCCACAGGGTCACAAGATCCTGCCTCCTCCCTGCGCTCTCTCCATCAAAAGCCGGGGAACCTTTATCTGATTTTATTCTTAGAATCAAAATGAGTCTAGAAAGAAAAATTCATAATTCAGCAGCCAGAGAGCTCCTTCTTAAAACAATTGTCTGGGAAGGTATGACTTCTGAATCCAGGCTGGCTTGCCAAGATCTCTGGGAGGAGCATCACAATAGGTGGATTGTGGCCACTCGAGATATAGGGACAGCATCACACCAGACAGCATCTATGGTTCAGGCATTTATAGCAGCAGTAAAAACAGAAGAAATCTGCTTCAGTTGTGGAAAGGCAGGGCATTGGAGGAATGAATGCCCACAAAACTCTCCCCCCACAATAGACTCTAATCCCCCTAAGTATACCTGCCCCCGCTGCAGAAAAGATTTCCACTGGAGGAGACATTGTACTGCTACGCATGATAAAGATGGTAAGCCACTAAAGCCTTTAAACTTCAGACAGGGCAGCCCTCAGTCCCGACAGTAAGAGGGACGGATACTCCCATAGAAGCCTTGTGGGTGTCCAGCATTTCAGAAGGCTCCCATCCAAAACTAACCATTAAGATAGATAATTAACCATTCAAATGTCTTATTGATACGGGAGCAGACAGGACAATTTTAAGACAGCAAGAGATCCCAAGTGACTGGCAACTAAACCCTGGGCCCCAGCTCCTAGGCGTAGGGCCTCCCACGCATTCATCACCAAGCCGGCCTACAGGTGGGAAGATCCAGATGGGGCTACAGGCCTCATATGTCCCCTGGTGGCTCAGGTGACCACCAATCTTCTAGGGAGAGATATCTTACAGGCCCTAGAGGTGGTTCTTACTACCCAACCAGAAAAGAATACCCAAGGAGATCCTAAATACCCTCCTCCAAATCACCCCCAATTCTAGAGGCCACTGTTAAATTTAATACTCCCTGCCTTGATTGGCTCTACAATGAAGGCATCTGGGTTCCACAGTGGCCTCTATCAAGGGAGCAGCTTAGAACCCTCACCTAGCTGGTAGAACAACAGCTATTGCTGCAGCACATCCGCCCCTCCCGCAGTCCATGGGACACCCCTGTATTTGCTATAAAAAAGAACTCGGGAGGATGGAGATTATTACAGGATTTGAGGGCAATTAACAAAACCATGTGAGTCTGGGGCTCCCCACAAAGAGGGCTACCCCACATCTCAGTCATCCCTGCCAATGTACCCTTTTCTTTTTTAATTTTTTTATTTTTTTAATACTTTATTTACATTTCCAATGTTTCCCCCTTTCAAGGTCTCCTCTTTGGAGACCACCTATCCCCACCCCCTCCCCCATCTCTATGAGGGAATTCCACCTCCCAGCCACCCGCCCACCCACTCCCATATTCCCACCTTGACATTCCTCTTTACTGGGGCCTCTCCTCCCCAACAAGGGCCAACAAGGCCCTCCTCTGCCACATATGTGGTTCGAACCATAGGTCCCTCCATGTGTATTCTTTGGTTGGTGGTCCAGCCTCCAGAAAGACAGGGGAGGGGTGTCAGGCCAGTTGACACTGTTGCACCCTCCATAGGGCTGCAGACTCCCTCAGCTCCTTCAGTCCCTTCTCCAACTCCTCCATCTGGGACCTCACTCTCAGTCCAGCTGTTACTGTAAAGTGAAACTTGGGTATTCCAAAGGTTTCGGCTAATATCCACTTATCAGTCAGTACATACCATGTTCATTTTTTTTTGTGACTGAGTTATCTCGCTCAGGATGATATTTTCAAGTTCCATCCATTTGCCTGCAAATTTCATTAAATCATTGTTTTTAATAGCTGAGTAGTGCCCCACTGTGTAAATGTACCACATTTTCTGTATCCATTCCTCTGATGATGAGGGACATCTGGGTTGTTTCCAGATTCTGGCTATTATAAATATGGCTGCTATGAACATAGTGGAGCATGTCTCTTTATTACATGTTGGAGCATCTTCTGGGTATATGCCCAGGAGTGGTATAGCTGGGTCCTCAGGTAGTATTATGGCCATTTTTCTGAGGGTCCGCCAAACTGATTTCCAGAGTGGTTGTACCAGCTTGCAATCCCACCAACAGTGGAGGAGTGTTCCTCTTTCTCCACATCCTTGCCAGCATCTGCTGTCACCTGAGTTTTTGATCTTAGCCATTCTGACTGGTGTGAGGTGGAATCTCAGACTTGTTTTGATTTGTATTTCCCCGATGACTAGGGAAGTTGAGCATTTCTTTAGGTGTTACTCAGCCCTGCGAGTTTCCTCAGCTGAGAAATCTGTTTAGCTCTGTTCCCCATTTTTTGATGGGGTTTGGTTTTCTGGAGTCTAACTTCTTGCATTCTTTGTGTATGTTGGATATTAGCTCTCTATTGGAGGTAGGATTGGTAAAGATCTTTTCCCAATCTGTTGGTTGCCATTTTGTCCTATTGACAGTGTCCTTTGCCTTACAGAAGCTTTGTAATTTCATGAGGTCCCATTTGTCCATTCTTGATCTTAGAGCATAAGCCACTGGTGTTCTGCTCAGGAACTTTTCTCTTGTACCCATGTGTTCGAGGCTTTTCCCCACTTTCTCTTCTATTAGATTCAGTGTATCTGGTTTTATGTGGAGGTCCTTGATCCGTTTGGACTTGCGCTTTGTACAGGGAGATAGGAATGGATCAATTTGCATTCTTCTCCATGTAGACTGCCAGTTGAACCAGCACCATTTGTTGAAAATGCTGTCTTTTTTTCCACTGGATGGTTTTAGCTCCTTTGTCGAAAATCAAGTGACCATAGGTGTGTGGGTCCATTTCTGGGTCTTCAATTCTATTCCATTGATCTACCTGCCTGTTGCTGTACCAATACCATGCAGTTTTTAGCACTACTGCTCTGTAGTACAGCTTGAGGTCAGGAATGCTGATTCCCACAGACGTTCTTTTGTTGTTGAGAATAGCTTTTGCTATCCTGGGTTTTTTGTTGTTCCAAATGAATTTGAGAATTGCTCTTTCTAAGTCTATGAAGAATTGAGTTGGAATTTTGATGGGGATTGCATTGAATCTGTAGATTGCTTTTGGCAGGATGGCCATTTTTACTATATTTATCCTACCAATCCATGAGCCTGGGAGATCTTTCCACATTCTGAGGTCTTCTTCGATTTCTTTCTTCAGAGACTCGAAGTTCTTGTCATACAGATCCTTCACTTGTTATTGGCAATAGACATAAAAGATTGTTTTTTCTCCATCCCTCTCCATCCCAGAGACTGTGCACGTTTTGCATTCTCAGTACCCCCCATTAACAATTGTGGCCCAGCGTCATGATAGGAATGGACTGTCCTCCCACAGGGAATGGCTAACAGTCCAATCATTTGTCAGGAGGCTGTAGCCACTGCATTAAAACCCCATTTAAAAAGGGGAATCCATATTTACCATTACATGGATGACACATTGGCTTGGGGGGGGGACCCTTCTACCTCCCCTTCCCAACTTTAGGACCAGCTAATACCTTCTCTATCTGCCCTAGGATTCAAAATATCCCCTCATAAAAATCAACTAATTCTGCCCATCACATTTTTAGGAACAGAGATCTCCCTTACCTCAGTACGCCCCCTCAAACCTACCCTTTCCTTCCCTCAAAAATTAACTCTTGCCTCTCTCCAGAGCTTTTTTGGCAACCTCAGTTGGCTTTGGTCCTGGCTTCCCCTTCCCACAAGCACCCTTCAACCCCTCTTCAACCTCCTAAAAGGAGATAAAAGTCACCGATATCCAAGAACACTGTCCCCAGAAGCAGTTCAAGCTCTAAATTCTGTCAATGAAGCCCTAAAAGATATGGCTCTTGCTAGGTATGACCCAACAATACCTATACAGCTCATCTTCAACTCCTCCCCTACATTTGTGGGAGCCCTTTACCAATCTCAGGGAATACTGGAATGGCTCCACACCCCAATGGGTGGTGCACCCTGAATTTTAAATGAGGTGGATGCACTCGCTTACATGATTAAAAATGGCAGGGATAGAGCTCTGCAAACCCTAGGGAAAGAACCTGACATTCTTGTCACCCCCTTCTCCCTGTCTGACATCCAGTGGCTAATTAAAAATCACTCCCGCTTTGCTGTTAGCTTAATAGAGTTCACAGGGCAAATTGACAACCATTATCCAGATAAAAAATGGGCCTCTGCCCTCCCTCTGTTGCGATGGCTGCCCCCCAAACTATTTTCAAAAGATCCCATAGCAGGAGCCCCTTCAATATTTACTGATGGAGGAAAGAGTGGAGCTGCGGCAGTAATATACTATTTACCTGAGGATGAACTCACTATCCTCTGATTCAAAGAGCTACTCCTTCACTCTCCTCAATATAAAGAATTTTATGCCATCTATCTAGCCCTAAAAGAAGTCAAGGGCCCCCTTGACCTATTCTCAGACAGTGTATATGCTGTCAACTTGCTTCCTTGGTTGTTAAGGTCCTTCGTCAAACTAGATGCCAACCCACTTTGCCCTCTACTTATACAGGTCTCCGCCCTCCTACAGAAAAGGGCCTCCCCCATCTATATCCAGCATGTTTGATCTCACAGTCCCTTACCAGGCCCTATATTTGAGGGAAATGCACTCGCTGACCAAACTGCCTCAACAGGGATATTCATGGCCTCCACTGAACAAGCAGGGCAATTTCACTCACACACACACACAAACATAAAGGAGCTTCATGCCCTCTTCCCCCATATCCCTCTCGCTCAACTCCAAAGGATAGTAAAAACATGCTACTCTTGTGTATCCCTCATCACCAACCCAGCTTTACAAATGATAGGCACCAATCCCCGAGGCCTTAAGTCCAATGCCTTATGGCAAATTGATGTCACCCATATTCCCCAATTTGGTAGACAGAAATATGTTTTTGTCACCATAGATACATACTCCCATTTTATATGGGCTACAGTCCAAAGAGGTGAAAGCTAAAAAAGGTTAATTTACCATATGCTTTCCACCTTTGCCATCATGGGCATTCTGCAACAGATAAAACTGATAATGGCCCTGCCTTCACCAGCTCTCAATTCAAATCCTTCTGTACACGCTGGGAAATTGCCCATCATACAGGAATTCCCCACAACCCTCAGTGCCAAGGAATAATAGAAAGGACACATCAAACCCTAAAGGCCCACCTCCTAAAACAAAAGACAAACACCTATCCCCCTAATGTACAATTAATGATGGCTCTGACTACCCTAAACATATTTAACATCTACAGAAGCACCAAACACCCTCCTATCTCCCTCCACTGGCGCACACCAGAATTAACCCCCTCAATCCTAGTATGATGGTGAGATCCTTTGGATGGAATTTGGAAGGGACCAGACCCCCTCCTTACAACTGGGAGGGGTTTTGTTTGTGTTTTTCCACAGGACCAGCCTAAGCCTATCTGGGTTTCTGCCAGAGATGTCCGACATCACCCCACCAACCAAAAAGATGGCCCGTCTCTCACTGACAGATCAGAGATGGAAGAGGAAGCAGAGGAATCGCCACAACCAGAAGATCTCCTGGAAGGACATCCATGACCTGATAACTGCTGCCCAGGCCATGTGCCCTCCACAAGCCCCCCCTTTCCTGTTCTCTTAGCTGTTTTTGTCATTCTTCATGCTAATGCTGCTACTGCCCAGCCTCTCTCTAACCTCCTGAACACCTACCACTGGAGATTCTATGCTAGGGAAACCTTCAACGGACACAACAAGGTTATAGGGACCCAAGACTGTCCACTTGAAGGATGCCGAACCAAGATTGAGATCCCTCTACATCCGGACTCTATCTCCACTATCCCCAGCCCTTTTCTTTGCTTCCCCTACTGAAATACAGATGAATGTCTCCAGGAAGTCTGTACATACAGAGATTGCAGATACTGGAGCTGCAGAATAGAAACCACCAGTCATTGTGGCACTATGCTTGCCAACCTCAAAACTCATTTTCAGCTTTCTATCAGCGATCTATGGAATGAATGTTGGCGAACTGGAGTCATGGGTAAACTTTACCACACTGGATTTGCCAAATACCCGGTAGCTGACCTGAACATCTCCTGTGAACTTGTTCCTGCCTCCAAATCAGTCTTTACTCATGCTAACATTATCTGACAGGAAATTCAGTCTCAGAAGGATCTCTGAGTTACCCTCTCCTGGCCACAGTACATCCAATATGCAGCCAACCTCCTTCCCCTAACCATCCACCCCCATCTCCTCCCAATGTTTTTTCTGTACCTCTCTCTCTCGACCATTATTAGCTGCTCCCATTAACATTTCCCTTCACGACCTTCAGGGACCCCTACCCACCAGAAAAGCACAGGACATTCCCCTCTTTGACCTGCACCCCTCTCTTTGCCTTGTAGGACCCTCCTCAAACCTCATCTTACATGTGTCCATGATATTACCATCACTAAATCAGTGTGTGTTAACCCTCCTGCCCTCTTCTGGTTCGAAGGCACTACCGGTGCCTGTATTAACCCCTCTTTTCAAGGCTCCTGCACCCCTGTGATAATTGTTCCTCAGGTCTATCTCTACAAACCAGAAGAACTCGTTCTGCAGATAGGAGGAAGCCAAAAGAAGAGAGAAATCTTCATCCCTCTGCTCATTGGACTAGGCCTTGCTGTCTCACTGGGTGAAAAAGGAACTGCTGGAGCAGCCCTTGTCCAATCACAACATCTGGCCGACTTCCAGGACAAGCTCGATCAGGTGATGGCTTCCACTGCAGACAGTCTTGAGTCTCTTCAATGCCAGACAACCTCCTTAGCAGGAGTTGCTCTCCAAAACCGGAGAGTCCTGGACTTGTTGACTGCAGAATAGTGAGGGACTTGTGTGTTGTTGGGGGAGGAATGTTGCTTCTATGTCAATGAATCTGGGATTGTAGAACAAAATGTACACATGCTTAAAGAGCTTCAGGGGAACCTCCGGGTGCGCTATACCCCAAACACCCTCTCCCCTTGGTACTCTAACAAATTTGTAGCTTGGCTTCTTCCCCTCCTTGGTCCCATACTAGTCACTGGAACATTGCTTCTCTTGGCACCTTCCTCATTCAGTTTCTAAAGCAGCAGATGAGTAGCATTGCAAAGTTCACCACCAATCAGGTATTGGTTCAAAATCAAACTGTTCCCAATATGGGAGACAGTTATTCTGATGACACCTCTCCCTTATAAACGAAAAAGGGGGAGCTGTGGGGCAGTGACCTGTGGCAGGCAATCTGACACCCGGTTGAGCTCAGCCTAAAAATTCTGGGAGACCCCGTGAAATTTTCATAAGGGACCAAATTATGTTTTTGGCCACCACTCTCAGAAGACTCCTGTAAAACAGCTACAGCCATCATAACCCCTGTATAGAGAGAGACCTGGCATGTGAGATTTGTCACGTAGAAAGCAACCCTAAGTCCTGGGCAAGCAAATGAGGCACTACAAAGTCCCTAAACCAAGTCAATGGAAAGTATTGGTTACCAAATCTCTGACCCCTCCCAAACAGTATTTTAGAGCATCCCGATCTGAGTAGAATTCTTTCTCTCACCCCCTTCTCCAGCTGCTGGCCCTGCTCGCTCCTGCACGAGCTCGCTGCCCACCATCCAGAAGGAATAAAGGTGCAAAACTGCTCCGGTGTCCAAGAGCCTTTTATCCCATGAGCTATAACACTTCTGGCCCGAAAAAGATCCCATGTCTGGGCCAAGCAGCTGGGCTTAGACTGAGAGCAGGCTGGTCGAGTGGGTTGCGCAGCAGCCAGAACCGGGTTCACAGCAGGAGAGTAGCAGAGGCAGCCTGCGCTCCCATCCTTGCTTGTGCTCCAATCTTCTGCTGTGGCCCAGCAACTGGTGAGTGGCCACAAGAACCAGGAGCAGGGTACTACATCCACACTTGCACTCCCTCCTCATGTGCAGTGGACCAATACTCACCCATTCCCTTATTCCCACCATGAATTCCCCTTTACTGGGGCCTCTAATACCGTCAGGCCCAAGGGCCTCTCCTCCCCTTGATGGTCAACAAGGCCCTCCTCTGCCACATCTGTGGTCCGAACCATGGGTCTCTTGATATGTATTCTTTGGTTGGTGGTCCAGGCTCCAGGCAGACTGGGGGGGGTGGGGGGGAGGGGTCAAGCCAGTTGACACTGTTGCTCCCTCCATAGGGCTGTAGACTCCCTCAGCTCCTTCAGTTCCCTCTCCACCTCCTCCATCTGGGACCTCACTCTCAGTCCAGCAGTTACTGCAAAGTGAAGATTGGGTATTCCGAAAGTTTGGGCTAATATCCACTTATCAGTGAGTACATACCATGTTCCTTCTTTTGTGACTGACACACCTCCCTCAGGATGACATTTTCAAGATTCATCCATTTGTCTGAAAATTTCATTAAGTCATTGCTTTTAATAGCTGAGTAGTACTCCATTGTGTAAATGTACCACATTTTCTGTATCCATTCCTCTGTTGAGGGAAATCTGGGTTATTTCCAGCTTCTGACTACTACAAATAGGGCTGCTATGAACATAGTGGAGCATGTGTCTTTATTACATGTTGGGGCATCTTCTGGGTATATGCCCAGGAGTGGTATAGCTGGGTCCTCAGGTAGTATTATGCCCATTTTTCTGAGGGTCGGCCAAACTGATTTCCAGAGTGGTTGTACCAGCTTGCAATCCCACCAACAATGGAGGAGTGTTCCTCATTCTACACATCCTCGCCAGCATCTGCTGTCACCTGAGTTTCTGATCTTAAGTCATTCTGACTGGTGCGAGGTGGAATCTCAGGGTTGTTTTGATATGCATTTCCCTGATGACTAAGGATGTTGAACACTTCTTTAGGGGCTTCTCAGTCCTGCAAATTTCCTAAGTTGAGAATTCTCTGTTTAGCTCTGTTCCCCATTTTTTGATAGGGTTATTTGGTTTTCTGGAGTCTAACTTCTTGAGTTTTTTGTATATATTGGATATTAGCCCTCTATCGGACATAGGATAGGTTAAGATCTTTCGCAATCTGTTGGTTGCAGTTTTGTCCTATTGACAGTGTCCTTTGCCTTACAGAAGCTTTGCAATTTCATGAGGTCCCATTTGTCTATTCTTGATCTTAGACCATAAGCCATTGGTGTTCTGTTCAGGAACTTTTCTCCTGTACCCAGGTGACCGAGACTTTTCCCCACTTTCTCTTCTATTAGATTCAGTGTATCTGGTTTTATGTGGAGGTCCTTGATCCACTTGGACTTGAGCTTTGTACAGGGAGATAGGAATGGATCAATTCTCATTCTTTTACATGTAGACTGCCAATTGAACCAGCACCATTTGTTGAAAATGCTGTCTTTTTTCTACTGAGTGGTTTTAGCTTCTTTGTCGAAAATCAAGTGACTATAAGTGTGTGGGTTCATTTCTGGGTCTTCAATTCTATTCCATTGATCTACCTGCCTGTTGCTGTACCAATACCATGCAGTTTCTATCAATACTGCTCTGTAGTACAGCTTGAGGTCAGAGATGCTGATTCCCTCAGATGTTCTTTTGTTGTTCAGAATAGCTTTTGCTATCCTGGGTTTTTTGTTGTTCCAAAAGAATTTGAAAATTCCTCTAAGTCTATGAAGAATTGAGTTGGAATTTAATGGGGATTGCACTGAATGTATAGATTGCTTTTGGTAGGATGGCCATTTTTACTATATCAATCCTCCCAATCCATGAGCATGGCAGATCTTTCCACATTCTGAGGTCTTCTTCGATTTCTTTCTTCAGAGACTTGAAGTTCTTGTCATAGAGATCTATCACTTGTTTGGTTAGAGTCACACCAAGATACTTTTTACTGTTTGTGACTATTGTGAAGCGTGTCATTTCCAAAATTTCTTTCTTAGCCTGTTTATCCTTCGAGAATAGGAAAGCTAATGATTTTTTGAGTTAATTTTATATCCAGCCACTTTCCTGAAGTCATTTATCAGCTGCAGCAGTTCTCTGGTGGAATTTTTCGGGTCACTTAAGTATACGATATCATCTGCAAACGGTGTTAATTTG
>JAPYYD010004687.1:0-12866 GCA_028551405.1 Uromys caudimaculatus | reverse complement strand
CTTCCAAAGAGGAGACCCAGAAAAGGGGAAACATTGGAAATGTAAATAAATTATCAAAAATAAAATAAAAAAAAAACAAAAAAAACCCAGCCTGCCCCATGTCATATATATGTATATATGTGTATGTATGTGTGTATATGTGTGTGTGTATATATATACATATATATATGTGTGTGTGTATGTGTGTGTGTGTATGTATATATATATATGTGTGTGTGTGTGTGTATCTATATATATATGTGTGTATATATATGTATGTGTATATATATATATATATATATATATATATATATATATGTTATCATAACTGTTTGCCTGTGGGAAGCAGAAACCCATAAATGAAATGTTAAACAAGCAGCACCAACATATATCACAGATATGGAGAATCACATGATGTTTAAATTAAAAGTCTTAGTCTTTTGTTCATTTTAAGCTCACTTGAAGTCAGGTAACAATGATGTAACTTGGCCACATCTCCTGCTCATAGGATAAGCTTATTCGCTTGCATTCTTTGGCATCTTTCTTATCCAAGCATTTCTAGATCAAATAATGCTTTTCTAGAAAGCCTTTCCCTTTAGAAATCAGATCATTTGTCATCTACACTGATGCCTTTACAATGTGAAAATGTATTATCGAGTGAGTGGTAAAAAAGAAAATGGGACACTGCTACGTAAAACCAGTTCTAATGACCAATTTTTTTCTAAGACTCATAGGAGATTTGGAGTATGTCACACTGATAGCTGAATGTGGAACTCAACATATGACATTTTAAAATGAAAAGAGTACAATTATACAGGTTAAAATTCCTTATCAGAAATTGTGTGTCAAAATGAAATCATTATGTTTGAGGCCTATAATATTTGTAGTCTGTCCAGTGGCAAAACCCAAAAGGGTCTAAATATATATTTGACCTAATTTTTAAAACTAATATTTATAATACTTAATGTGAATTTCATAAATTTCACTACAATGATAGTAATGCATTTGCATACTCTCCACATATAAAAGACATTAAACAATATACTGTGTATTATGCTTTTAAAGCTGGAAGTTCAAATTCTGAAATAAATCATACACAATCTCAGTTAGGGAATTCTAAGTTCACATACACTTTTCTTAGTGTGTATATTTAAGATTGTTCTTGCTCAATAGGGAGCTGTGATGGGTTTTCTCGATGGTCAATTTAATTAAGTAAGAAGCTGGTATAGGAGTTTTCCCAGCAGGACTGTGGAGACATCTGCAAGCATTAAATTAAAAGAGCAGACACACAGTGATGCACATGCACAGTTCGATGTATTAGATGCCTGTGTTGCGTGGAGGAGAAGAATGACCATCTATCCTGGACGTATTCAGTCTACTTTGGGTCTTAGCATTCTTAGTACTGAACTTAGCAAGTCATGAAGTAGCACCTCTGGAACTGTTAAGCCAAAATCAATATTTCTTTTTAACGTGTATATGGTTTGGGAGAAATGGGTTGTGTTACTGCAAAAACGCCTATCACCTACGGTAAAGTTTTGAGGGGTTGTTTTTGGTTTTTGAGACTGGGTTGCTCTGTGTGATCCTGACTCTCCTGGAAATTTCTTTTTACACCAGGCTGGACTCAAGTTCTTGTGTAAATCAGCTTCGATTCTCAGAGTGCTGGGATTAAAGGCATGTGCCACTATGGCCTGGCATGATGGGAAAAATTTTAACCATAATTATAATTAGGTGAATGGACGCTTTTTTCCAAAAGTATTGGGACATGCTGGTATTTCATAGACGTTCTCGATAAGGAAGGAGAACACCACGTTCTGCTGTGGAGGAAAACCAAAAACAGATACACTAATTTCTTGACGAAATTCAGTGTTGTTTTACGAATTTATGTTTATCAGCCCTGGGTATAACCACCTGAACAGCTTTCCAGTGGAAACATTTGACACATGTTCTACAATAGTAATGAATAAGAAACATTAGACCACAAAACAGAAAATAAGATTCTAAAAAAAATTCAGGATCTTCCCTTGTATAGTGAAAATTCTGTTTTTACACAGAATAGAATGGCCCATTGTTTATGGGACCGCGCTCTCAGATGAGTGCTGTCTGAATTTCTTACTTTTTCGCTTTGCTCCAATTCACTCTGGGTCCTGTTAGTGCCTGATTTCAGCAGTTGACCCTGATGAGTTTAGAATAGCAAGCATTCTGCATAAATAGGCTCTACCACACAGACCAAGTCTGTCTACACATGCATCTACCTGTCAAATTATTTACTCACAGAAGAATACATCTTGCTAGTCAACCATGTCAGCTGCAGTGGGAGTGAAGTTTGAAATCTGCAACTACCAAGTCTAGAAAACTAACCTTTACAAGTGTAAACACAACTAACTTTAGATTCTCTGTTATCGTGTGCTTCCAAATAAAGCATTTATTTTCAAATTAATTTTGATTTTTTTTCTTTTGGCAGAACAGATGCACACATAATACAGAGTTTTCCTCCAAACAGAAGAATCCACATCCCTCTGGTGGCTTTTGCTACATCTTCCATCACTATAGCATCTGTGTCAAAACAAAACAAAAACAAAAACAAAAGCAAAAAAGCAACAAAAATACACTGGAAGCCATTTGTTTTACCTGTAATTTCCCATATTTGTTCCAGTATAGAATTCCAGGAACTACATTGCATATAGTTGTTCCAGGGGCTTAATTTCTTTGCTTTCTTACAGTTTAGAAGTCTTTTCACAGTTTGAACAACATTAGCAGTTTAGGTGAGTACTATCCAAGGTCATTTATAGGATGTCCCTAAAACTGAAGTGCCTTAGGTTATAAAGATTGTGTAAAGGGCTTAAATGGTAGAGTACTGTTTGCATCACACCATACTAAGAGGAATATTTGATATCACCCGATGATAAATCTTGCCCATTTAGAATGGCTGGCATGATCAAGCCTCTCAACTAATCTTCCTTTATTCATTTTATAGTTTATTCATCTACAATGAATTGTTAAGTTTACCTTGTTTTTTTAAAAAAAAAAAAAAAAAGTGCATGTGGTTTGACCTCTGTGGGGCTTCTGGAAGGCACAGGAGTTTCTGCTCAACCTGGAAAAGGTTTTATGTAGATTATTTCTGTATTGTCATGGTTTTGTGTTGTTAATACTAATGTTTAGTAATGCGTCTGTGTATGTGGTGTGTGTGTGCCCTAGCATGTGTGTGTGTGTGTGTGTGTGTGTGTGTGTGTGTGTGTGTGCACTACTGCCAGCACAGGCTCAAAAAACTACTGGGTCTCCAGAATCTGGAGTTATAGGTGTTGGTAAGTTGCCCAACATGGGTGATGGAAGCTCAAACAGGTCTTTCTTTTTCTTTTTTTTCTTTCTTTCTCTCTTTCTTTTTCCTTAAGGTAATAAAACTCTTTTAATTAAAAAGAGTTTCAATATAAAATAATATAAAGAAAAGCAAGTTAACTTGTGAGAAAAGGGACATCCCCAGAGGAAACAGAAATGAACAATAAACATTATAAATATTCACCCATTTGAGTGATTTGGGAAGTGTAAATTAAAGCAACTGAATGGTGCTAACTTTTCACCCTTCAGATCGTCAAATATTTTAAAATGTGATGATATTAAAATTTTATTTATTTATTTATTTATTTATTTATTTATTTATTTATTTATTCACATCCTAATCACTGACTCCCTCCTGATCTCATCCTCAAGAGTCCCTTCCCCCATAGCCTCTCCTGTTCTCCTCTGAGAGGGTAGCAGATAATGGTATCCGCCCACCCCACTGCATCAAGCTCTGCAGTTTGAGGCAAGCCTCTCCAACGGAGGCCAGACAAAGCAGCCCAGTTAGGGCACAGATTCCACAGACAGGCAACAGCTTTAGGAACACCCCCCACTCTAGTTCTTGGGGGACCCACAGGGGATACTGAGCTGCACATCTGCTTCACAGATGCTTGGGACCTTGGTGCAGCCCCCAGCCTGTGTATGCTCTTTGGATGGTGGCTCAGTTTCTGAGAGCTCCCAAGGGCCCAGGATCATCAAATCGGTTAGTCTTCCTGTGGAGTTCCTATTCTCTTCGGTACCTTTAATCCTTACCCCAGGTCTTCCATAAGAGTCTCTGACCTCTGTACAATGTTTGGTTGTAGGTAGCTGCATCTGTTTCAGTCAACTGCTGGCTGGAGCTTCTCAGAGGACACTTAGGTTAGGCTTCTGTCTGTAAGTATAGTATAATTAATAGTGTCAGGAATTGGTGCTTGCCCATAGGATAGGTGTTATGTTGGGCCAGTTATCGGCTGACCTTTCCCTCAGTCTCTTTTCCATCTTTGTTCCTGCATTTGTTTTAGACAGGACAGATTTGGGGTTGAAAGTTTTCTGGGTGGTTTGGTGTCCTTATCCCTCCAACGGGAGTCCTGCCTGGCTACAGTAGGTGGGCTCTTCTGTTCCACATCCCCACATTTATACATCTCAGCTAAAGTTACCCACCTTGACTTCTGGGAGCCTCCCCCATTCTAGGTCTCTGACAATTGCCTAGAGATTCCCCATCTCCCCTTCCCCCTTCAGCTAAAGAGTTCCATTCATTCTCCTGTGCCTTCCTACAAATGGTACTGACTCCCTTAACGCCCTTCCCATACCTTCTCCCACAGAGTTTCCTCCATCTCTCTGCCTCTTATGATTATTTTATTCCCCCTTCTAACTGAGATTCTAGCATCTTTGCTTTTGACCTTCCTTCTTGTTTAGCTTCTTTGGGTATGTGGGGTGTATTGTAGATTTCTGGTACTTTAAGGCTATTATCCACTGATCAGTGAGCACATACCTTGTATATCCTTTTGAGTCTTGGTTACCTCACTCAGGATGATATTTTTTAGTTCCACCTGTTTGCCCGAACATTTCTTGGTGTCCTCATTTTTAAATGCTGAATAGCATTCCATTGTGTAAATGAACCACTTTTCTGTATCCATTATTTGGTTGAGGGACATGTGGGTTATTTCCAGTTTCTGGCTATTACAAATAAAGTTGCTGTGAATATAATGGAGCATGCTTCCTGTGGTGTGGTAGAGAATCTTTTGGGTATATACCCAGGAGTGTTATAGCTGGGTCTTCAGGTAGAACTATTTCCATTTTTTTAAGAAACCACCACATTGATCTCCAGAGTGGCTGTACAAATTTGTAATCCCACCAGCAATGGAGGAGTGTTTCCCTTTCTCTAAATCTTTGTCAGCATGTACTATCACTTGAACGTTTTTATCTTAGCCATTCTGATTTGCTTAGGGTGTAATGTGAGGGTGATTTTTGATTTGCATTTCCCTAATGATTAAGGACTTTGAACATGTCTTTACCCGCTTCTCGTTTGTTCAAGATTCATCTGTTGAGAATTCTGTTTAGCTCTGTACCCCACTTTTTAATTGAGTATTTTGGTTTGTTGGAGTCTATCTTTTTGAGTTATTTAAATATTTTAGATATTAGTCCTCTGTAGGATGCAAGGTCAATGAAGGTATTTCTCTAGTCTATAAGCTTCCATTTTGTCCTATTGTCAGTGTCCTGTTCCTTACAGAAATCTTTCAGTTTCATCAGCTCACATTTATCAATTCTTTATCTTAGAGCCTGAACTATTAAAATTGTACAGAGAGGGCTCCATGGCTCCAGATACATAGGTAGCAGATGACAGCCTTGTCTGATATCAGTGGGAATGGAGGCCCTTGGTCCTGTGGAGGTTTGATGCCCCAGCGTAGGGGAGCTTGTAGACAGGTAACTGGGAAGTAGGATATCATTTGAGATGTAAACAAATGGAATGCTTAATAAATATAATAATAAAGAAATAAAAATAAAAACTTGAGCTATTGGTGTTCTGTTCAGAAAATTGTCTTCTATACCAGTGTGTTCAAGGTTACTTCCCACTTTCTCTTCAATTAGATTTACTGAATCCAGTTTTATGTTGAGGTCTTTGATCCACTTGGTCTTGTGTTTTGTGCAGACTGTTAACGATGGATCAATTTGCATTCTCCTACATGCAGACATCCAGTTAGACTGGCATCATTTGTTGAAGATGCTCTCCTTCTTCCACTGTATGGTTTTGGATCCTTTGTTCAAATTCAAGGGTCCATAGACATATAGGTTTATTTTTGGGACTTCGATAGATTCCATTAATCAACCTATCTATTTCTGTACCACAATCATGCAGTTTTTTATTATTATTGCTCTATAGTACAGCTTGAGGTCATGGATGGTAATTCCTGCAGAACTGCTTTTATTGTTCAGGATTGTTTTGGCTTTCCTGAGATTTTGTTTTTCCATGTGAAGCTAAGAATTGCTCTTTTAAGTTCTGTAAAAAAAAAAAATGTGTTGGAATTTTGATAAGAATTGCATTGCAGCTACAAATTGCTTTTGGTAAGATGGCCATTCTTACTTTGTTAATCATACTGATCCATGAACATGGGAGATCTTTCCATCTATCTTCTCTAATTTCTTTCTTCAAGGACTTGAAGTTCTTGTCATATTGGTCTTTCACTTGCTTGGAACTTAGGTCTTTTAAAAGCGGTGTGTGCATTTAATTTCTAAGTCATTTCTCTTGTCTTTGTATTTGTATTTATTTAATGATATTATATCAATGTAATCATGGTTACACTTTATGCTTTTTATCTCCACCAATATTACATTCTTTTTGTTGAAATCGCATAAATTTTTCAGTTCTGCTTATTATAAATTATTTTGGGGTGGCTTCTGTGCCTTTGGCTGTCTATTTCTTTTTATCTCTTTGTCTCTACCTCTCTCTGTGTCTTACTGCCTCCATGTGTTTGTCTCTGTTTCTCTGTTTCTGTATTTCAGTTACATACACATATTGTCTCAGATTGTCTCACCCATACAACAAGCTGCTTTTCCGAAGACCCCTGGTTTTGTTTTGTTGTTTGTTTACTTGTTTGGTTTTTTTGCTAGTTGTACTTAGAAACTAAAGTGTTGACACACAGAACACTATTGATCCCGAGGTTCCATTAATTCTTGTTCTTTTTAAGCAGTGAGCACTAAGAAAGAACATTCTAATTCACATACATCACACATCTATAATTATATCTGCCACTGTTTTGTTAATGGGACCTGTAACATCCTCCTATGTGTGTTCATTGAACTTGAGTTCACACTGATATTTCCAACTATAATTTAGCATCAGGGAGTTCATTCTTCCTTCTTGTGAATCTGTTGCTTCCCTTTCTGACAGTGAGAATCCTGAATCCAATCACCCACCCTTCATTTACTAAATTTTCCATGCCTATACTCATAAAGCAAATTCAGAATTTTTTTTACATCTTACTTTTTTTTAATCTTTGAGGATTTCATGCAGATGTATATTGTGTTGAAATCAAGTGCATCCCCATTTCTTCTTCTTCAGTCCTCTTCCCTGTTCCCTTCACCATAGTCTCCATCCAATCTCGTGTTTACTTGTTTGTTTATTTATTTTTAATTTTGTAAATCTTTAACGCAAAATAAAGGAATTCATTCATGATGCATTATGTATTACATGCCTTTTAAAAAATTCTTCAGTCTTTTTTTGCAGTCCAGGCTTCATCTCCCTCCCAGTCTGCCCCCCAACTGCTCCTCATCCTAACCCCCCTGGCTCCAAGAGGATGCCCTCACCTCCCCACCTACCCTCACCCTACCAGATCTTTCCACTCCCTGGGACCACAAGTCTATGGAAGTTTAGGTGCATCTTTTCTCAATGAAACAAGACCAGGCACTCCTCTGCTGTATATGTTTCAGGGGCCTCATGTCAGCTGGGGTATTCTGCCTGTTTGGTGGCTCAGTGTCTGAGAGATCTCAGGGGTCCAGGTCAGTTGAGATGGCTATTCTTCCCGTGGGGCCATCCTCTTCCTCAGCTTCTTCCAGCTTTTCCCCAATTCAACACAGGGGTACCCTGTTTCTGTCCAATGGTTGGGTGCTAGTATCTCCATCTGTCTCTTTGAGCTGATTGTTGGCCCTCCCAGAGGGCAGTCATGCTATGCTCCTGTCTGCAAGCTGAACACAGCATCAGTAAGAGTGTTCTTTTATTTTTCTAACCCATATAAACCATGGGATACTGTCAACAAACGTATTGGTATAGGATCATCCCCAGAAATATTTATTGCTAATAGTTTATCAGATAGGGTTGACTCTTGATGTCTACCTACTCTCTACATTCTGCATTTCTTTTTGTATGGATTGATGTTTTGTATATGCTGTGAAGTAAATATGAGTTTCCTTATGCAACAGCTCCATTGTGTCTGGAAAATGCTGTTTTGTTGTAGTAGTCCACTACTTCTGGCTCCGTTCTTCACCTCTTTTATGTTTATCTCAGAAACATAGAGGGAATGGGTATGATACAGATTTTATTTGGGTTGGAAATTACAGATTCTCTCTCTGCACTTTAGCCAATAGCTTCTCTATTTATTAACAACTGATAGATAGATAGATAGATAGATAGATAGATAGATAGATAGATAGATAAGTAAGATTCTCTGGAGATTTTAGTAATGTGCTAAGCAGTGCATATAACAACTGATAATTAGAATTTGTTTAAAAAACATGTCAATTTAGCAGAATAGTAGTGTTGGATTCTCCCCTTAGAGCCGCAGGTTCTTGTTCTTATAATGGTGCTAGAAATGGGTTTTATCTTGTGGAGTAAGACTTAAAGCTATTCAGAAAGTTTGATTTGTTTTTACCACACATAATCTACACACACACACACACACACACACACACACACACACACACACACACACAAACCAACCAAACAAAAACCCTAAAAATCTTTTTCTCATATAGCTGATACTGTATGAATTTTACCCCTCTTTTGGACCTGCAGAGTTGACTGTTTCTACTCCTAGGCATGTTTCCCATCCTATTGAGTATGCTTTAAATACAATTAGATACCTGTCAGTAACTGTCAAGACATGAGAGCTAGTATACTACCTTTAGGGGGATAAGACCCTAATGCCAATTGTTGTGGCTCATATTTTGAATCCTTCACTCTTAGTGTGATAACTTTTGGAGACATGCCTTTGAGAGGTGCTATGATACTCTAATGGGAAGACATGATTGTGTTACTCAGGGCCATGCTTGTGTTACTAAGGGAGACCATGATTGTGATCACCAGTATGGAGAAATTATTGTGATTCTCACAGAGAGACATGACTGTGATACTTAATGGGGAGATATGATTGACTGTAATACTTCTGAGGACATGATTATGACACTCATGGGCATATTATTTTACTCACAGGGGAATCGATCATCCAATAAGCACATACCACACAAACATTCCTTTGAGTTAGAAACATGAAAGGACTTAGGTTCACTTGTGCATACATGAAAACAGCTGCCTGTGGTCCTGCTCCACCTCACTGCTGGGGTGTGCGAATGCCTCTTAGGAAGGTAAAACAAGAGGCGCTTGGCTCTGTGGTCTATCTTGCTGCTGGGGTGTGAGAACTCCACTGAGCAGATGAACCGCTGAACGCTAGACTGTATTAACCTTTACCGCCCTCACGTGTTGGGTGTGTGAGAAGCACAGATACACTGCTCATGGGGTGGGAGAATGCAGGCTAAGGTGGAGCTTCAGACTGAGTGGGAAACCACATAGGCTGGTGCAGAAGCTGGGGTTCCCTAACTGTCAGGAATCCAGTCATTGTGGGAAACTGTGCAGAGGAGTCAGAATGGCTGGGTTCCAGGGACTGAGGTCTAGTCTGGGGCTAGGGGATTGGAAACTCCAGTTTAGCTCCTCAACGCCTGCCCTTAATTTAGTGGAGTCTGTCCAGGAGCACAGAGGCCTTCTGTGGGAGACTTAGAAGGTGTGGCTCTGTAGATGAAGGCTTCCTCCATGTTCCCCATGGAGGATCTTGATGAAAGAGACAGTCCTTAATTCCAAAGTGTTTATTGATAGTTCACTGTGGAAAATGGTGCATGCCACCTCCTCAGGATATACCAGAGATTAAATATCTTTTACAGGAAGGAATGTTTATGATGGGAAGTTTACTGGCTAAACCCTTAGGTTGTACCTAAATACCTCTTTAGCATGGAAACTTCTTGTTTCAGGATATGTGACCATTGGTCATATCCCTATATGGGGAGTGTGGTCAAACGTTCCAGGCCAGGAATCTTGTAGGGAGCAGGGGGAGATCTAACATACCTCAGATAGGTGCCTGAGTGCTAAGGTCTCTGAACCTACTCAACCTTACCAAGTTTCTTTGCATGGTCCACTGCCCCACAGCTGTCCACTATCTGAGAGAAGAGGCTTTATTTCCCCAGCCCAGGGACACTGAACAGGGGTCCTGAGGGGCGACGACCACTGCACAAAAAGAGACAGAGACAAGTGTAGAGTGGTGGCAAGACAGGGGTCTGATCAAGCCACAAAGATGAACTTTACTTCCAAGCTTTTTATAGGTTACAAATAGAAGGAAGTATGAGAATCTTAAACAATATAGAAGGACTCTTAAACAATGTTATCGGGGCTTTAGACAATGCTATAGGGGTGGGGAGATTC
The DNA here is from genome assembly GCA_028551405.1 of Uromys caudimaculatus. Classification (NCBI taxonomy): domain Eukaryota; kingdom Metazoa; phylum Chordata; class Mammalia; order Rodentia; family Muridae; genus Uromys; species Uromys caudimaculatus. The sequence goes on along the minus strand of JAPYYD010004687.1, from coordinate 2,392 downwards.
CAAGGAGTACAGGTTCCCAGCCACCAGGACATGTTACCAAGGCAACTATCCATGCTCTGCTGACCACCTAACCGCAAAGGGGTCACGTTGACCTGGGAAAGGATCCATCTCCTAGGAGACAGAACCTAAACAGAAACCTAGTTCTCAGGAACCTGAAACTCAGGCTTACTTCTACCTACAAGCCTAATTTCTATCAAAGATGGCTTCTCTCAGGCTAATAAGAAAGCTGTAGATCTGTTGGTTCCCAACACTTTATGACCTTCCAGAAATTTGGTCATAAATATTCCTGTCTCCAGACCTCTGAAAACTAGTTTCTTGTTTTCTTGCAGCATTTAAAATGTATGTAAAACATAATTAAAGAAATTCCACTACCCTTTCATTCCATCAAATTTCCCATATGCCTCTCTTCAACACCACATTCCCCTCCATTATCCCTCAAATCCATGACATCTTTACTTTGATTACTATTGTTATATATGTACATATATGTGCATAACCATACAAATACAAACTGCTGCGTCTATTTACTATTGCTGTTATGTACATAAATTCAGGACTGACCCCTTTGTATTATATAAACAATTTGGGATCTCCTTTATGAAATGAAAGCATAATTCTCTCTCTTGGCAGTCTTCAGTTGCCAATAGTTCTTGCTTAGGTGTGGGGCCCCAGGAGATCTGGCCCTTCCACAAATGCATGGTTACTAGTTTGTCTTTGCGTAGGTTTTGTTCTTGTAGCCATAGTGTTAAGTCATCATGGATACAGCTATTCTGAACCTCTAGGACCCACATTCTCATAGCTGACTCCTGGGAACTCTGGCTCTTAAAATTTTATTGTGCCCTTTTCTCCTATGTTCCCTGAACCTTATGTGCAGATGTTGTGCTGCTGTACTTGTATATTATTGGGGCTAGGTATTTGGTGGTTAGTAGATCTCTGCGTTTTGACCTGTTGTAGGTTACTGATATAGTCTCCGTTTGTTGCAAAGAGTAGCTTCTTTGACGATGGGTGAACAGTGTACTTTATCCGTAAATATAAGGACAAGTTTTAGAATGCATTTAGAAATTCTGCTGGTTTAGTAAAGTGTCAGTAATAGGTTCTCCTCTTAGATTCATGACTTTAATATCCCTTTTCAGTTGGCTATGTTGTTGTAAGATTTTCATCTTGTCAGAGGGCTGCAAGTCAGTTAGACAGCTCTCTTGTATCATCAGTGTATGAGGGCCACTATCAAACCTTTATGCATATCTAACCATGCTGGTCATTGTTATAAGTTTATTTAAATATGACGAAATTTGATTCTTCAAGGTTTTATCAAGTATTTTCATGCTATTTTTTATTCCTCCTTCTTCATTTGAAACTCCCTTTCTATTTTTTGTTGTTCCCTCTATTTCCTATAACCCATACTGTTTTTAAGCTTTAATAGTTTGCTATGTTGACAGCCGCTCAGACAGCAGTTACTAGAAACTCTAAGTCTGAAGGATGTACAGAACAGTGTTTCTTTCCTGCTCCCGAGAGATGCGCAGAATCCCACTGTTATATTAGCAGAGTGACATGCATGCAAAAGGAGATGCACAGGGAAGTGACTGACTGCCTTGTCACAGCTACAACTGTTTTATTATAAATGTTCTTTACTTCAGCTTTAAAATTCTCCAGAGGGCTTTGAGCTGCTGAGCTACAGTCCAGTGACTTGCAAGTCCTATAATCTTTTTATGATTTAAACAACAGGGAAGCACGATCATTTTAAATTGAAATGTTTGAACATATATTTCCTTTAAGCTAAATAAAATTACCACTCACCAGGAATTGAATTAGCTAAAGATGCATACACTCTTGGGGATAATTGTTACTCAGTAATATTTTAAACAGTACTTAAAATGTCTTTATATTACTAATAAAAGTCAGTCAGCCTGAATTAAAAGCCTACATAAGCCACTAACTACATATGAGTAACTTGCTTTTAGTAAATATTTTCCAAGTTTTTATTTTTTTTTTAAGTTTCACTGCCTTCATTTCTTCATCTATAAATGTAGTTCATAACTGTACTGAGGTCTTAAGAGTTGAGTGAGGACAGCTGATCAGCGCCGGGACAAAGATCCCTCGCCAGAGATTGCAGGACTCAGCAGAGGGCCAAGGACGCGCCCCACAGCTCACCAGGCCACAGAGACTGACCGCCAGCAGCTTCCGGCGACGGCTGGAGACCTCAGCTTGGGCCACAGGGCCCCACAGCTGATCAGCGCCGGGACAAAGATCCCTCGCCGGAGATTGCAGGACTCAGCAGAGGGCCAAGGACGCGCCCCACAGCTCACCAGGCCACAGAGACTGACCGCCAGCAGCTTGAGATTGCAAGACCCAGCGGAGGGCCAAAGACACGCCCCACAGCTCACCAGGCCACAGA
>JAPYYD010004686.1:0-12866 GCA_028551405.1 Uromys caudimaculatus | reverse complement strand
AAGACACATGCTCCACTATGTTCATAGCAGCCATATTTATAATAGCCAGAAGCTGGAAACAACCCAGATGTCCCTCATCAGAGGAATGGATACAGAAAATGTGGTACATTTACACAATGGAGTACTACTCAGCTATTAAAAACAATGACTTCATGAAATTCGCAGGCAAATGGATGGAACTTGAAAATATCATCCTGAGTGAGGTAACTCAGTCACAAAAGAACAAACACGGTATGTACTCACTGATAAGTGGATATATTAGCCCAAAAGTTCGGAATACCCAAGTTTCACTTCACAGTAATCAATGGACTGAGAGTGAGGTACCAAATGGAGGAGTTGGAGAAGGGACTGAAGGAGTTGAGGGAGTAGCAGCCCCATGGAGCGAACAACAGTGACACCTGGCCTGAGACCCCCCACCCCCGGTGCTCCTGGAGGCTGGACCACCAACCAAACAATACACATGGAGGGACCCATGGCTCGGACCACATATGTGGCAGAGGAGGGCCTTGTTGGCCATCAGGGGAAGGAGAGGGCCTTGGGCCTGAGGGTGTTAGAGGCCCCAGTAAAGGGTAATGTCAAGGTGGGAATAAGGGAGTGCGTGGGCGGGTGGTTGGGAGGGGAAATACCCTCATAGAGGTGGGGAAGGGCGGAGGGGATAGGGGTTTCCAAAGAGGAGACCTGGAAAGGGGGAAGCATTGGAAATGTAAAGTATCAAAAAATAAAAAAATATAAAAAAATAAATAAATTAAAAAAAATTTAAAACATCATCTGTGATATTGGAAGGTGGCTAGTGTGACAGAAAGCCAAGCACACGGGTCTTCGATGCTAGTGGAAGAGTGGATGTGGGGAGAGTTAGAGCAGATTCTGCCTCAAAGTTTAAAACCGACTGGTAGTGTAGCTCAGTCGTAGAGCCCGTATACAAAATCCTGGGTTCAATTCCCTATATTACCAAAACAATAGCAATAAAACACCAGAAGAGTCCAGATGCCTGAGCTAAAACAAAGGACAGTACATATGTCCTAAAAAAATAACATGCTGATTTACAAAAAGGTCTTATAGCTGATGCAGTGCATGCCTGGGTTTGAAGTGACCCTGGGCTACATGGTATTTACCCTGACTGGAAAAAAAAATTAGTTTCAATTCTAAACATGCATCTTTTATAGCTCAGAAGCTTATCTTACAACTTGAGGATGTTACTATCAAAAAATGAAGACTTCTGGCCCCATATGGTGGCCTAGGTCTACAATTCTAATACTTGGGAGGCTGAAGAAGGCTTATCTCTGTGAGTTCAAGGCCAGTATTGTCTACACAACAAGTTCCAGACCATCTAAGTCTACATAATAAAACCCTGTTTCACAACAAACAAAAAATTGAAGATTTATGTTTTCAAAATTCCAATTTGATAATTACCAAACAACACACAGCTGGCCAGTCTCATTTACCCTAACCAACCCTTGGTTCCTTTTATTTCTCTGACTGTGGGATGATATGTTATTCCTTGGCTATCTGATTTTAACTAGATGAGAAATCAGTTCTGGAAGTCAAGAATTCTTCCCACTAGCTTTGCTAGAGGCAACACTTCTGACATATTGGCTAGGTCACTAATAGCTGCCCAGGTTACTTTTCTGGAGCTTCAAGACTGTTTTTTGTTAAACCATTTTACTTTGTCCTACAGAGATCTCTGATGAGTGAGCTTTTAATGTCAGTGGATCCAAAACACCACCCATAGACCAGACTAACACCACTTAACATGCACTTTAAGTACCCTTCTTTATCTCATAAATACCACTTAACTCAATTCTCTGAGAGGCTTCCCCTTGCATGCTTCAGCACCTTATAAGTAAACTATAATTTGAAGAAGCAGGGTGGAAGAAAGAGAGAGAGGAGGGAGGGAGGGAGGGAGGGAGAGAAAAAGAAAGATGGGGAGAGAGAGATGGGGAGGAGAAAGGGAGACAGGAAGACAGACAGGGAGGGGAGAGAGGAGGAGAGACAAAAAAAAGAGAAAGAGACAGGGAGAGGAAGAGGGAAAAGGAAGAAAGGCAAGAGGATATGAATGAATGAATGAGTGAGTGACCGGTACAGAGCGGGGTGGGGGCGTGTGAGAATAAATGCCTGGATGTGTGTGAAGTGAGCACCTGGAGAGAACAGGGAAGGATCAATCACAGAGAGCACACCACCAGTCACAGCATGAGGAAATAAGAAGCCTACGAACTAGATTACAAAAATCAAGCATGTCAGGCCTTTTCAAACAATAGATCACCTCTGAATGTGGGTTTCACAAGAAAACTGGCAACAGTAAAGAGTTGTGGATGAACAATACCCAAGGTTCAAGCTCAGCAGAGTAGGGACTCAAAGGCCTTCCAGACAGCCCAAGCTCAAGCTGCTTCGGTACATCACTGCAGCCTGGGTTTGATATACACAACACTCACACTTTGCAGTAAGCAATGACAAGAATGCTGCCTGAAACACCTAGGCTCAGGTGAGAGGCTACTGCATCTTATGAACCCCAGTGTGTTTACTAGCCTATCACGTTTTCTGCTCTTACAGAATTACAATGGTTTAACCATAGAAAACAGATTTTTAATGTCTTCCTGCTGTTATTTCTTAGCATGTATCAAAGTAATAGACTTTTGAATGGTGTTTTAAGTATTTTATTTTAAAAATTGCAGTTTGAGGGGGGTAGTTCAGCCACTAAGATCTCTTGCTACTTTTGCAAAGGTTCAGTTTTCAGCACTCACAATGGATGGCTTACAACCTCCTGTAACTCCAGGGAATTCAATGCCTTCTTCTGGCCTCCACTAGTGAACACATGTACATGTAGGACACACACACACACACACACACACACACACACACACACACACACACACACAAATTATCTATCTATCCATCCATCCATCCATCCATCGTTTTTCAAGACAGGGTTTCTCTATGTAGCCTGGCTGTCTTGAAACTCAATTTGTAGACTAAGCTGACCTCAAACTCTGAGATCTGCCTGCCTCTGACTCTCTGGTGCTGTGATTAAAGGTGTGCGCCACCACTACCTAGCAAATAAAACTTTCTGCTGAAGGACAGACAGACACATGGTGCTGCTTGCTTTGCATGCTGTACTGACTGATTAGTATGCTTATTAATTTCCACTGACATCACCAAGACATCAGCTAGAATCTATAAACTGTTCTCAAAATAACAAGGAAAAGTCAAACCTAATTTACCTGGCCTTTAAGCGTTCTTTTTCTTAAAAGTAAACCTTACCTTCCTTTCTAGTCCTCACATGTGTTCACATGTGTATGCACATAGAGGTGGAAGTCAGAGGGTCAGCACTAGGAATCTTCCTCAGTTGCTCTCCATCTTATTTTTCGAGGCAGGGTCTCTAACTAAACTTAGAGCTCACTTATAAAGCTAGACTGTGGCCAGTGAGCCCCAGGAATCTGTCTCTGTTCCCCAAACATACACCCTCACCAAATACTGGCCTTTCAGATGTTGAACACTGCACCCAGCTTTTTACAAGGGTGCTGAGAATCCTAACTCAGATCCTCATGTTCACAAGCAAGCACTTTATTGACTAAGCCATCTCCCCAACCTACTTTTAATAATTTAAAAGTATAGTAAGGAGAGTAGTCTTTTCAGCAAATGGTACTAGACAACTTGATATTTATACAAACAAACGTGGACCTATGTAACACATTACACAGGAAAATGGATCAGACTTAAATGCAGAGCTTAAACTATAGCTGCAAGAAGAAAAGAAAAATCACTAGAGTTGGCTAATTATTTCTTTGCTACAACACCAAAAGCACAAACAAGAGGAAAAAGTGAATGAATTAGACCAAATGAAATGTTTATGCATTAAGAAAGTGAAAATGTGAGCCCATAAAATGAGAGAAACTATGTGCAATCATAAATCTGACATAGGACTTTCCTAAGCTAGATAAAGGACACTTACAACTCAGCAACAAATAGATAGGTCTCAGTTAAAAAGTGGGTGAAGGATCTGAGTATACAACATCCAAACGAAATATGCAAATGGCCAATAAGCACACAGCACACCCAATCTCAATAATCATTAACAAATGCAAATAAGACACACGACACTACAATAAACATGGAAGACAGTGACAAGTACTGCTGAAGACATGGCAGAATCAAAACCCATGTGCACTGTTGGCAACAATGCCCAATGAGGCAGCCAATCAAGAACCAGGATGGTGTTTCCTTCAGCGTGCTAAACAGACTCATCACCTAACCTAGCATCCTTCTTTCTGGACAATATCCAAGAGAAATGAAACAACATTTATAAAAAGGCTGGTACACAAGTATTCATGGGAATGTTAGTCACACCAGTGAGAGAATACAAACAACTCAAATGCCCACCCAGTGTTGAGCAGATAACCATGTGCTGTGCAGTGCTTTACAATGTTAATTGTCGACAAAGAAACCACTTCAGGCTGTGACGTGTGTGAGCCAGGAAAACATGCCAAAGGAAAGAAGCCAATCACAAAAGATGCCCATAGCATATGATGCCACTCACAGGAAATGTCCACAGCAGGCAAAACCAGAAACAGAAAAAGTAAAGCAAAGGTTGCCCAGGACTTCAGTGGAAGAAAAGGAGAAAAAAAATGAAGAAAGAACCCAGTGAATTTTGGGTTTCTTTTGGGAAACTCACACTTGAGAGTTCAGTGTGCCCCAGCCTGTTCAATCCTCAGGTCCTTCTACTGTCACAGAGCCTGCAACAGTCTGACCCATTCCCTTCTTGATAAACTGCTCCTTTTTCAATTACAGACTAAAAAGTGAGAAGAATGAGCTCTTAAGTATTTGTTGAGAGGGGAACTAATTGCCTGAGTGGGGTAAGGAGCACTCTGTGTGTATGCACCTGTGGCCACATGGAATGACAGCACTGATGTCACATGCTCACTGCCAGGACGTGCGCACTGCCCTCTAGACTTCACAATGCTACCGTGCATCTCAGGGCATGTGCGGCCCGACTGTTCTCAGATCCATTACAGCATCCTAACAGAGCATTTCATACAGCTTTGTGTCGGTGTATGCATACATGTGTTTGTAGAAAATATACATATGCATACACATACACACATATCAAGAAAATAAATAAAACTAAGTGAAATTCTAGCATTACGAACAGTGAGAAAATCAGATCCCATATACAATCATGTGCGCTTTCGAGAACAAGAGCGAACATGCTTCCTTTCTACGTTAGCTCCAACATGCTTATGCTAAGCAAATGCTGGGAAAATTAAAAGGCTCTTGCTAACCTCTTACTGTAAGCTTGCTATATAATTGTGAGTTCATTTCCTTGTCTCGCTGAAAACGTCGAAATTCGTCAATTGCTTCACGTGCAATCGTAACAGCCAAGACAAATCCCTATAAAACAAAAAGTATTTTAGAAAGCAGAACAAAATAAGCAGAGGAAAAATCTTTATCATTCAGTTTTACTTTTTCCCTTTCAATTTATATTACTTCCTAAAACCAAAATGAATGAAAATCAAAAACTACAAAACTGACAACCCTTAATACACCGCCCAAATATCACGTTACAATCCAGTCTGGGGCAAAGTACTCAGCATCTGCATAAACAGTGCAGACTCCTGTGCACTGACCACTGTTCAGAGTTCCTTTTGACTTCTCAGGTAGCACTATCTGCTGTACTGCGGAAGCTTTCTTTTCTGCATGTCTTGGGCCACACTGGCACAGCTAACCACAAATCCCACTGCTATTCCCCCAAACCGTGCTACAGTTTGCTCCAACTGCTGCCTGCACTTGACACACCTTTCCAACCTGATCAGCCTGTCATGAGAGAATTCATCTTTGTTCTTTGTGTGGCTATCCAGTTGTTCTACTACTAATTCTTATAAGACTATTCTTTCACCATCAACTACTTTAGTACTTCTATTGGAAATCAACTAGTCAGAGATACAAAAATTTAGTTTTGGACTGTCAATCATATATTTCTCTTGTCTATATTCTATCTTTATGTTAGTACCATGTGTCTATCAGATTATAATAGTTTCCAATACAGACATGTCAGTTTCCCATTTGTATTTACTTTTAGGATATACTGGCTACTGTGGGTCCCTGGCATTTTCAAAACAATTCTTACAATCAGCTAGTAATTTTCTAGAGAGGAGTAGGGGAAGGAGACAAGAGCAAGGAAACCCGTGGGATTTGATAGAGCGTGGATTACACCCATAGTCCACTTGAAGGATGCTGCCACCATAATGCTAGTCCACAGAATGGAAGGACTTTCCATTTAGTCAAATCTTCATGATTTGTACTTTTCAGTATGCACTCTCACACTTTATCTAAAGTTTGTCCTAAATATCTTTTCTTTTTGATACTATTACAAGTGGAGTTGCTATCCTAATTTCATTGCAGATGGCTATAGCTAATATATAAAATACAAATGGCTTTCCTATCTTGTATTCTATAACCTTGCTAACTCTCTTTTCCGTTCCAACATCCCTTTGTGTGTGGACTCCTTAGATTCTTTCTATATACACAATGATGCCATCTGTATGTAGAATTAGATAGCTGCAATGGTTAACAATGGCAGGTAAAATGACAGGCTCTAGAATCAAAAGCCCTCTAGGCATGGATCTGAAGGAGACAGTGTGCTTCTGGTGGGCTGTATTCCAGGCCGAGCATTCATCTCTGATTCCTGATTATGAAAGTGATAAGAACAAACCTGAGTTCCTGCTACATGACTTCCTGCCATGATGTCTGTACCCTCAAACTGTGAGCCACAATAAACCCTGCCTTCCTTAAACTGTTTTGTTCAGGAAATTTTTTGTCTGGGTAACATGAAAAACAATTAAATCTAAATGTCTTGGTTGCTTATCTACCTGTCCTGTTCTCTTTACTTCAGCACCTGATCTTAAGAAAAAGACCAGGAACAAACTGTGAATTATGTCAAATGCAAAATTTTAGAAACAAGGTCAACTTTCATGCTACCATTAGTCACCTCCATGGCAGAGAAAGGAAAGGAAACACCAATGAACCTATCAGAGGCAAGAAGCTTGGGTTTATAACTTTCTTAGACCTACAGCAACAAAAAACATGAACCACCAAAGAAACAGAATACACCTGCTCCTCCCCAACAAAAGAAGAAAACAAAACTTTAAGAAAATTGCTAAAGAATTGGCAGCTCATGCTTGCAGTCTCAATACCCAGTATGATGAAGGAGGACAATTGCCATAAACCTGAGGATAGCCTGGGCTACACGTGAGTTTTCTCATGCGATTCTGGTATGGGATAAGGTATGAGATTTTGTCTCAAATTTTTTTCTTCTTTACTCTAAAGAGGGCCCCACTTCCCCCCCCACACTTAATCTAGAACAGTATCCTAAGGGAAAAAGAATCACAAATCCCAGTATATATGAAAAATGAATTTCCTTAATTCAATGACACCAGTAGTTAACACAACCAGTATTATTTTAGCACATTATGGATGGCAAGGACATGTATGCTCAGTCAGTTACATTTGTACATCTATGAATCTGTGCAGCTGCTCCCAGGTAGGACAATATTCTCTATCTGTCATAGAGATTACACAGTTCATGATGTACAGGTGCTTTCTTGAAGTTTTATTCATCACTGGCATGCTCTGAAAGGCAGCAGGATGAAAGCACATATCTACACACTGTAGACAATATTTTAAAGGAGCAGGACACATCAAAATCACCTGAAAAGATTTTGCAGCACAGACTTGCTCAGGTCCTACCTGAAGTGCATACTGTTACTCTGGATCTCCACGGAGCAGGATCCCAGCAAGTGTATTTTTTCAGAATTCCCCAGGTGACTCTAACTTTCATACTTCTAAACTTCTGTCTTAAAGACAAAATTTACTCTAACTTCAGCAAGTGAATCATAATTATAAACTAGAAGAAAAACAAAACTTGCTACTTCCCAGTGCTTCTAAAAACTGTGAAGTCAGTGAAAAAGAGCCTGGGCGTCTAATGAAGGATTGCTAAAGAAGTGGAATCAGGAGGGGTAGGCCCCAGTTTCTGAAAAGAAATCAAATACTCTAGGAAGAAAGTGAACCTGTCATAGGCAAGGAGTGCTGGAACTGTGCTTCATAACACCGTCCCAAAATAAGGATGAACTGAGTAACATATGGGTCGGCTCAGCACAAACCAAGAGCATCAGTACTGTCACATCCACCAATGAGGCTGGCCTTGGAGCCCTACAAACACCTCGTGGCCTGCCAAGGGCAGAAAAGATACTGCAGGAATGTGAGCAGATGCCACTGTCCCCTTCTTGACTCCTAGAGTCTCCGATCAATGGACTTCTACATGAACAGTCTGCTCTGAGTCCTTGGTTGATCATGACAGACTAACCAAGGATGGGAGATCTAGAAAAGCAAGTCAACAGAGGAGTAGCTGGGCCTCCCCTCTTTCCCACTGTCTACTGAGACCAGGCAGAGATGCAGGCTTTGGTACTGTTTGCTATGAAAGCCTAAAGCACAAACTCAACAGCTATTAGGAAATAATGTCAGCCTGAAACAGCAGCATGAGCTTGCCAGCAAGCCTGACACCAGCTATGGCACAATGCCCTGCCTGTTATTCTTCTCTCTCCTCTTCTCCTCTCCCTTCCCCTCTTCTCCTCTCCCTTCCCCCTTCCCTCCCCTCCCCCCTTCCCTCCCCCCCCTTCCTCCCCCCCCCCACCCCCCGGCCTGTAGTCTTTCTTGTAAAGAAGGCCATGAGGATCATGTGCCACAACAGCACTGGCTTTTCTTCGAGGGCTTATCATGTGTCACACAATTCTCCAAGTACTTTAAATGAGTTATCTCTGGTAAATGTCATAGATAAACCTGATCTATGTCCCCTTTATCTTTAACATACAGATAAAAATATTCAGAACCCAAAAGAATAAGAAATAGCTCATGCCCCTCACTAACAATGTATATGGTATTGGTATGTCTGGATGGTAGGCTTCCGAGTACATTTTTCACCAATACCTCCAATGTGGACACTCACAAAAAATGAGTTTTAAAATCTGACTGATTTGGGAGAATCAGCTGTGTAAAAATGGTCATCTTACCAGATTCAGTGCAATGAACATTATTCTCCATAGACAAGAGAAAATAATCTCAAAATTCACTTGGAAGCACAAAAATACATCATATAGCTAAATATAGCCCGAGCAATGGCTCAGTGGATAAAGATTGCTCGGTAGGTAGAGGTGGCTCAGTAGGTACCAGCACTGCTTCTGCAAGCATGAGGACCTGGGTTTGAATCCTCAGCATCCATGTAAAATGTCAGGCATGGCTATAGGTCCCTATAACCCAAGCACTGGGGAGCAGAAACACGCACATTCTGTGAGCTTGCTGGCTGACTACCCTCACTGCAAAGACATGCTCCTGGTTCAGAGAACCTGTCTCAAGGCAACAGCACTAAACACAGACATCATTCTCCTCTGGCCTCCATACATACACATGGCACATGGTCTCATGCATACAAAACACACATACACACACACACCAGTAAATCTGAAGATATTACTACACCCGATTTAAAGTTGTACTATAGAGACAGACATACAGATCAAGGGAACAGACATACAGACCAAGGGAACAGACATACAGACCAAGGGAACAGACAACCCCAGATACAAATTTATGCAGCTACAGCTAACTGATTTTCAACAAAGATGCCAAAAATTCTCACTGGAAAACTGTACAGAGACATGTAGAAGACTGAAAGTAGACCTGTATTTTTCACTATGCCAAAAATCAACTTCAAATGGATCAAAAACTTAAACATTCAATCTGAATCTCTGAAACTACTACAGGAAAAATACTACAAGATATGGGCACAGGCAAAAAGTTCACAGGACTCCAGTAGTAGGAAATAAGGTCAAATATTAACATATGGGACCTCTTGAAATTAAAATGCTTCTGTACAGCAAAATATACTGCTAATCACATGAAGAGGCACCTATAAACTGGAGGGGGTGTTTCTAACCGATAACAACACAGGAAGAACTCAGAAAACTAAACAATAAAACAACCGAATAAAAAAATAGAATGAGCTAAACAGAGAGCTCTCAAAAGAAGAAACTAAAATAGCCAATATATAGTTTTAAAATGTTCAGCATCCTTATACATCAGAAAAATACTAATTAAAACTACTCTGATATTCTACCTCATCCATCGGAACAGCTATTTCAAGAACATATATGGTAACAGATGCTGGAGAAGGTGTGAGGAAAGAACACTTACTTACCACTGTTGGGGATATAAACTGTAAAGCCATGTAGAAATCAGCTGGAGGTTTCTCAATCAGCCAGAAACACAACCTCCATAAAGCCCAGCTGTACAACTCCCGAGCACCTTCCACAGGTCCTATAGCCTACAACAGATACTTCCACACCCATGTTGAACACTGCTCTATTCAAGATAGCCGGAAAATGGATTCAGCCTAGATGTCCATCAACAGATGAATGTACAAGAAAACTGTGGTACACATATACACAGTGCATTTTGTTCAGTCAGAGAAAAATAAAGTTATGCAACTTGCTGGATAATTCATAGAACTGGAAAACATTACATTAAGTGAGGTAACCCAGGCTTAGAAAAACAAAAAGCATGTGTTCTCTCTCATGTGTGTAGCTGAGCTTTTCAGTTTTTATATAAGTGAAACTACGTGGGAGTGAGGGAGGGTAAATGCCAAGAAGCTAGAAAAGGGGCCTGTGACAAGGAAAAAAATTACCCTATAATTAAATCACAGTAAATGTTATCTATGCTATATTTAAAACCTAAAATGTCTTGATTGATTCTATTAGCATCTGATCAAAATATGAAAATATTTTAAATTGTTCTCTTAGAAATACCTTAAATTCACTTCCAGGTGTATTTCCTCTTGATTAGTAATTCTACTGAAAATGTTGTGGTATTCTATTTTTGCAAATTTCTACATATTTAACAATTTCTTGTGAGTTTCATTTTTATTTTGATCTTGATACTTTTCATCTTTTGTTAGTTCTCATTGTATAAATTTAAACTTTCAAATACAAAAAGTTGAAAAAGATCCAAATGAATGGAAGGCTTATGAATTAAATTTCATAAGAAAAAATATAATCTAAAGAATAAGTTAGAGACTGGAGAGAGGACTCAGGAGTTACGATCAGAGATTAATATTCCAGGACCACAGTTCAAGCCTCGCACAGTGTCTCATAGCATCCTGTACCTTCAGTTCTAAACGCCATACACACAGGATATAAAGGAAAAAAGAGACTGAGAAAAGAAAATGATACTTAAGCTGATTTCTCATCCACATTGACTACCTGCTTGATGAGAAAAAGTATTTTATATGGAAGAAATACAATAACTTCAAAATATACAAAGAAAAGAAACAAAACAAAAAGTCAAAAAACCCAAATGATAAATGGGTGAGTAAAAGAAAAACAGGTCTCAAAACCGAAATACAAATGGCCAAGAGCATATGGAGAAATGTTCAACCTCACTAGCCACCAGAGAAATGCAAATTAAGCCTACACTGAAATCCCACCTAATTGTAGTCAGAATGTCAGTCATGAAGAAGACAACAGACTCCAGCCCAGGAAGCAGGAAGGCTAACTGCAGATGGCGAACCTCTCACTCCCTGAATCCGAACCAAGCCCCCAGCTCTGTAGAAGACTATGTATGTGATCTCTCCTCACTCTCTGTCCCCATTCCCAGGGCCTAAGCAGACCTTGGTGGAACACCCTGCTTTCCTCCGTATACCCCTTAGTACTGAACAATCAGAAGATTCCCATTCCTAACTGTCAGGTCCCAATACCTGGGAACACATTTTCCTTGGAACTCCCAGTGGCTACACCTCTCAGGATCCCAAAAGAATTATCTACCAGGCAACACACAGGTACAACACTCACCTAAGAACCAGAGAGGGCAACAAAACCCAAGGAACAAACACCTACCCAACATAGACAAAACCAATTATCAGCACCTAGAAGTACAATCATTCTCAAACCCAGATGCCTAAACATCAATGTAAAAACATAATCACTAACAGTGAAGACAATATGTCTCCATTAGAGTCCAGCAACCCTATCACAATAGGCCCTGGGCACTGCAACATTGCTAAAGCACAAGACAAGGCCTGAAAAATAGCATTTATAAATATGATAGAACTCCTTAAAAAAAAGAAATGAATAAATGTCCTTAAGAAATCTATTCAAACCAAAATTGTACTTCTTCAAAACTAATAAAGGAAAAAAAAAGCATTAGTCTCATTTTTTTAAAAAAAGAAATCTATGCAAAAACAAATCAAGATGTAGAAGTAGAAATAGAATAAAGAAAAAACCAAACTGAGGGAAATCTGGAAATGAAAATTTTACAAAATCAAATAGGAACCTGCAGGTAAATCTCACCAACGGAATACAAGAGATGGAAGAGATAATCTTGAGTACTGAAAACACAATAAAAAAAATAGATATACCTCAGTCAAAGAAAATGTTAAATCTACAAAAAAATCCTGGCACTATGAAAGGACCAAATCTAAGAATAATAGGAATAGAAGAAAAAGAAACCAAAGTTAAAGGCATAGAAAATATTTTTAAGAAAATCACAGAAGAAAATTGCCCTGACCTAAAGAGGGAGTGCCTATCAAGGTTTAAGAAGCATACAGAACCCCCATTCTGGCGTTCTCCATGTACTTATCTCGGCTGCTCCGTGGTCAAGAAGTCATGGTGGGAGATTAGTGCCTAGTATTTGAGGAGCCTGAAAACTTCCTTAAGCTGCACTCCCTGTGCTGGGCTCCCAGGACATTTAGCAGCTGGTCCTGTCACCTCCCAGGTCTCCATATGCTCAGCCAAATCTGTAAACCTAAATCAAAACTAAGAGCCCTGGAT
>JAPYYD010004685.1:0-12866 GCA_028551405.1 Uromys caudimaculatus | reverse complement strand
GACCAAACTGAAGTTAACTATGTTTATATCAGCACTGAATGCACTTCCCTTTTCTGGTTTTTGTTTTTTGTTTTGTTTTGTTTTTTAAAACTGTTGCTACTACAACTGGAGAGGGGAGTCAACCTCTGTGGTGGTTTGAATAAGAATGTCCCATATAAGCTCATTTAAATATTGATGTCAGTAAGAAGTAGATCATTTTGATATGATTAGAAGAGTAGGAGGTGTGCCATAGTGATGAATTTTGAAGTTTCAAAAGCCCATGCCATACCCAGCCTCAATTTCTTTGCCAAAAAATTAGTATGTAGTGCTTAGCTATTGACAGACCATAGTCCTTGGCATGATGGTGATGTACTAAGTTTCTGCAACTGTAAGCAAGTCTTCAATTCCCAATTAAATGCTCTCTTTTATAAGAGTTCCTTTGGTCATGATGTCTCTTCACAATAGAACAGTGACTAAGAAGTTCATACCAGAGACTGCAGTATTGCTCTATCAGGCCTGACCTTGTAGTTTCTTGGAGAAATATGGAAGACTTTGGAACCCTGGATTAGAAAAGCTGTTGCACAGGGCAGTGGTGGCGCACGCCTTTAATCCCAGCACTTGGGAGGCAGAGGCAGGCGGATTTCTGAGTTCAAGGCCAGCCTGGTCTACAGAGTGAGTTCCAGGACAGCCAGGCTACACAGAGAAACCCTGTCTCGAAACCACCGCCCCCCCCCAAAAAAAAAAGAAAAGAAAAGAAAAGCTGTTGCACATTATAGATGGGGCTATGTGAGCCAGTCTAGTAGTAGCATAGAAGACAGTACTGAGAGTAATTTGAGCTCTGGATATCCAGCTTAAGAAATTTCAGAGGGCAAGAATATTAGTGAGTGGCCTAGAACTCATTCCTGTGATATTGTGGCAAAATATGTAACTACTTTCTGCCCTTGTCCTAAAAATATGCCTGAGGCTAAATTGAAGAGTGTTGGACAAATTGTGTTGGTAGAGGAGACAGCAAGACAGCCTACTATAGAGTGTATCAGATGGTTGTTTAGTGGTAATTCATGCAGATTACAATGAAAAGAAGCAAGCTAGGCAAATAGAAATACAAAATGTACGTTTTGAGGAAAAAAGAAGTACAAGGAAATGTAATGAAGCTAAGTTTTGTGCTGAAAGAGAAGAATAATTAAAGAAAAGCCTGATGCTAAATGGAATAAAGTGAGTGGTGACCTCAGGAAGAGACCCAGCTAAGACTTCAGTTTGTGAGAAGAAGTTAAAGTAAAGCTTAGGAGAAGAAACCATCATCAATAGAAAGCAGGTGCAAATGTTCTTGAAAGAGGGGGCCAAGTGTCAGGGCCATCAAGCAGCAAAACTTAGAAGCTTTGTCCACATGCTACTGGTTTTATAGTCAAGGATACAAGAAAAGGGTCATGGAATTTTCCTTCTTGCCTAAGGAAAGCTTCTGAGACCAGGATAGTGTAAGGGGTGTCACTGCATGGAGGCCTACAGAGATCTTTATATGAAGTTGTAAATGCAAAGCCTGGGTTATGTTGAAGACCCTGAGAGTCCACAATCATGGAATACCTACAGAGAGCTGAATACAAAGTGGAATCAGCCCAAGAGAGAGAAAAATGTCACAGTCAACAAAGCTGGAAAGAGTTGGAGTTCTGAAGAGCACTTTAACATCAGGCATGAAGTTGTGGAGTTTCGAATTTTGCCTGCTAGTTTTTGTTCTTCTTTTGCATCCAAATCTTCTTACTATGCTTCTTTTCCTCTATTTTGGAATGGTGATGTACATACTGTGCCATTGAATGTTGGAAGCATGTGATCTTCTTTTTGATTTTGATTTTATGGAGGGATTATTGTTAAGAGATAGCCATGAATCTTAGAAGACAATTTAAAGGTTGGATTTCTAAACAGCATTGAGATTGTGATAGACTGTGAAGACTTTTGAAGTTGGACTGAATGCATTTCACACTATATGACTATTCATCTATGAGAGCCAGGGAAGGGGATGTGATAGTTTGAATAAGAATGGCTTCCATAGTCTCATATACTTGAATGCCTAGTTACCAGGGAGAGAAGCTCTTTAGTAAGATAAGAGAGGTTAAGAAGTATGGCTTTGTTGGAATAGGTATGACCTTGTTGGAAGATTTTGTATCCTTGTAGTTATGTTTTGATGTTTCAAAAATCTATGACAGTCCCAACCCCTCTCTGCCTGTCATAAGATAGCTCTTGAGAGCAATCAGAGTCATGTTTCCTGCTATGATGATAATGGACTAAGTCCTTGAAACTGTAAACAAGCCATCAAGTAAATGCTTCCTTTTATGAGTTGCCTCATACCAATAGAACAATAACTAAAAATATGTCTTACAGAAGTCCTAACCAGGATTGGATTCCCAGCATCAACATCAGGCAGTATCAGGAAATTTCAAACCAGCTTCTTAATTCTAAATATACCTATATTCACACAAATACACTTACACACACATATAAATGCTGCATATAGCTTTTATTGATTATTTTATTTATTTACATTTTAAATGTTGTCCCCCTTCCCATATACATATAGTTTTTAATAATATTAAAAACTAAAATGCAGTCTGTAGTTCCTTATATGTGTTTACTAAGTGTGCCTGCACTTCTACCTTGCAATTTTTCAATTTTGGAGAAAACAACTAAAACATTAAAGAAGCACAACTCTTTCTCATTCGGGGAAGAAGCCATGAACTATAATTAACTCTTCAGTTGATGATAGAGACTTCTGAATTTCTTTCTATTCTACGCCGGAGTATTGACTACCTTGATCATGAATGGGCTCTTTACAGGTATATTATTTACTAATGTATTGAAGTGACAAAACACTATGAGAAAACAACTTATCAAAGTAAGAGTTTATTTTAGCTTATGGTTCTGGAGAAAGAAGAGTCCTTCATGACATGGAAACATGGCAACAAAGGGATGGCCTGATGGCAGGAGTAGATGATAAAAGATTAAATCTCCAATAGGGACACAAAATACAAAGCAAACTGAGAATAGGGTAAGGTTTAAACAATCACAGCTATGCTAAGCGGTATCTTTACTTCACAAGGGCTGCAATACCCAGCAATATACCCAACAGGATCATGAATTGAGGACCAAGTAGTCAAATGCCTGAACCCATGGGAGACATTTCTCATTTAAATTGCCACATTACAAAACCTTCCCCATTTAGACTCATGTCCATATCACAAGGCAAACTGTACTTAACCACACTTCAAAATCTCCCGACTCTTTCTGTCTCTAAACACTTTAAGTCTTCAAAGTCTAAAGTTTCTTTACAAACTCATGTCAATCTCCCAATCATTACCCTGTATAAAATAAAAAAAGCAAATTACATACTTTCACCATACACACAGAATATACATTATCATTCCAAATTGGAAGAGTAAGTGCATAGTGAAGGAATACTGAACCAAAGAAAGATCAAAACCCAGCAGGGAGAACATCAAATACTGGGAGTTTAATTTCAAAAGGCTTACTTAGATCCACTGCTCCAGCTTTCCTGACTCCAACACACATCTCTTGTGTTTGTTCTACTGCCCTGTATGCAACTTTCCTTCTCAGGTGTCCCATGGCTTCAGCATCTTAACTACTTTGTGTATGCACTTCAGTTATCTTCACAGCTCCATTCAATAATAGCCTTTCAGTGTTTCTGCACTTTCCAGGCCATCCCACAGGGATCACACAGCTACACACTGTCTGTTCTTCATGTTCTCTGAAACCACAGAATAATTCATGATCCCTTCACTTTTGAATCTTTCATGCCATTAAATGCAGTGCCAGGTGGTCAAAACGGCCAAGTTTGCTTGCCAGCTTGTAGTGGATACTGGCCCATTTAAATCATATTATCTGCAGCTTTTATATTCAGTTGCTTTTTAGGAGTAGACACCTCCTTAGGCTGTCTTCCACTACTTGGGCATCTGCAGGGGTATTAGTGGCCACTAGGATAGCAATACCATCTAAACTCCACAGATCCTAGGGCTATAGCAACTAGGCCAGGAACACACTAAGTAGTGTTTGGTCCCATGTGAAAATGTAATATTGGAAAATTAATGGTGAATAAGTCACATATATACAGTATACATGAGCTGAAAATAACAGGCTAAGGACAGAACACTGAACTTGCTATCATTAGGTTCGTCACATATTAAAGCATTACATAATTGTAAAAAGACTGAAATTTGTCTCTCTTTAGGTGGTAGATTCATTCCAAAGCTTCAAATAGGTCCCAGATATAAGCCAACCAAAGGGGTGCACAGAAAAGTATGCTTTAGGACAATGAGGAATTTCTCCTTCCTAATTCTTTTAAAATCTATTCCCAATATACCTGTTTCCAAGAACTTGCTTCTGCACCTAAAAATATAGCACAAGTAGTTAGATCAATTGAAGGACAAAGATCCTGTAACATGGTCTCAGAATAGTCTGGGATGGGGTAAGGAAGCAATAAAGCAGACAAGTGAACTTTCCCATTGTTCTTTGCCAAATGTATAAGCCACTGGAGATGGGGACAAAGATGACAACCAACATACCAAGTGGGAAACTTCCATTTCTATGTCCTTTCTAGGAGATTACAAGTATTTGAGTCTTGTCCAAGTATCTCTTAGCTTAAGAATACCAATATAAGTAAACATCCTGGTTCTCTGTTGAGAAATGGATCTCCATCAGAGAACAAGTTCTACCGTATTTTTACCTAACAGAGAGAAAGGGGTAACTGGGGATTCTAACCATTCAACTCATGGTTAGTGGGGTGGGGCACCCCCACTTGGAAGAAGTCCACAGAGTCTTAAAAAGTCATGCTCACATCTGAGTTCTTTGTTATTTTCCAGGCAGACATACTGTCCATAAATAGGGTAACTTCTCGCACCCTCTAAGAACTCTGTGGCAGTGGGGTTATTTGTCTCAGTAATCATCAAGTCCATTCCATAGTAAGGAAAATAAGTGAGTATCTAGGAATGGCAGAAGGAGGAGATACAGGGTTGGCAACAATAACAGACTAACTGAAGCAGTTGAGAACTCTGTTCAGGATGGTTGAGGGCCCCAGATCTGGAATCTGCCAAGCCAAATCTGGGTTGGGTACTTTATAAAGCCCTTCAGTCCTTCTTTTCCTCTATTCATGCTTTTGGATACCTGCTTCAGTATCTTCAGGCCATCTATCTTTGCAATGCCTTCTGGGAACAAAGATCCACCATTTTAAGGAGACTGCACTCACTTTTCTGTCTACGTATGTCCTTCTAACTCTCCCTCAACCAAGCTTTGGGGAAAGTAGTGATGTAGATATTCCAGTTGTGGCTGAGCACTCCATAGTCTCTGGTTCTCTCAACTCTCACATTCTGTATGGAATAGCAAGTAATCCATGGCCTCATCTAAAGATTTATTTTGAATTTGTGATCTTATAAGCAATGAAGGATCGTCTTATAGGCAATGTTTACACTTAGGACATTTTACCTTCTGAAATATTCTCCACTACGAGCCTCAGAGAGCTGTTATTTTCCCTACCTCATAATTAAGTATAAACGCTGCATTCTGTTCTGCTCAAGCTGCTACTTACATTTTTTTTAATTTTAATATTATTTTTTAATTGAAAATATTTTCTCATACAATATGTCTGATCACAGTTTCTTCTCTCAGTCTCTCCCAGATGTTCCACTCCCATCCAAATTAGCATTTTCTTTTTCTCTTCTTTAGAAAACAAATAGGCAATTAAAGAAAAATCAAAAAATCAGAAAAAAGCATAACACATATTAAATTTTCTGAAACAAACAGAAAAATTTCTCTAAAACCATAAATGAGACCGAAGATTAAATTTCCACTTCTCAAGAAAATAGTGTTTTTCATTTTTGGTGGTGATGGTGGTGGTGTGTGTGTACATATGTGTAGAGTATATGTGCTTGTGGGCTTATTGTATGTGTTTGGGAGTATATGTGCATGTGATGTATATGCATGTTTTTGTCTATATATATATTTGTGATTGTGTGGGTATGCTTGGGTTCTTTTTTATATGTATATATGTATTTCTGTGTATATGTTTTTGGTTTTTTTTGTGTGTATGTGTATGTGTGCGAGTATGTATGTGTGTTGTTTATATTTAAGTGTCTGTATGTGTAGATGCATGTACAGTGTATTTCTGTTTATGAGTTTTTGATACATATATATGTGGTTAGTGTGCGTGTGTGTATGTGTGTGTGTGTGTGTGTGTGTGTGTGTGTGTGTGTGTGTGTGTGTTTGGGTGTTTTTGTGACTGTGTGAGTGTGACACTGTATATGTACATTTGTGACTGCATGTAGGTATATATGTGTGTTTGTTTTTGAATTCTTTTGTGTCTGTATAGATGTATTTTAGTCTGTGTTATTGTGTGTGTTTGTGTGTCTTGGTGCATTTTTTAGATATGTGTTTGCCTTTCTCTTTTGCTGGCACCTCTGTTAGTCCCCTGCCTTCCTTCAGTTGAACCTGTCTACTGCTCACCTTCCATGTTCCACTTTACCTTTCTTGTCTGATCTATCTTTCTTCCCACTTTTCTGTTTCTGTTCTGTTGAGACAAAAGTATTAGTTCATAGTTCAAATGGGTATTCGATTCATGATCTCTCCATCTCTGTCACCTAATTGCTAATACTACAGGCACCTGCCACTATACCTGCTCTTTAGATTTTTCTCTATGGAAGATTTATTTTATATTTTAGATCTATTACTCCAAACTCTTACTTAAATTTCATTTGATTTTAATTTTTTTTTTTAAAAATAATCTTACTTCCTTGAGTTCTTTATAGTTTCTTTGAGGGATTTATAGTTTAATATAACTAAATTAATCTTTGGGAATACAGAAGAAATAAGGAAGATGAAACTTTTTCATAGGTTTTATGCATTATCTTTTGTTTTGTTTCACGCTGCAGCTTTTTCTCAGTTATAAATCACCATCTTTATACACCACTTTTTTGCTGTTTGTGTTAATGAGACATCATTGATTGCCTCTAATCTGTCATGAAGTTACTGACTTGCTGGCAGGATGCACTTTATGGGCATTAACTGGATTCATTGCACTATTTCCTAAATTGGAAGCTGAGTTACTGATGCATTATTTCAAAAGGGTAGGCAGGTGTGTGAGCTTATTTGTCCTTGAAGTTGGGCAGCATTCATTCCCCCCAAAAGCTGGGCAGTATCCACTCCCTAGTTTTTCTTTCTCTCTTCCCCCTCACTCTCTTTCATTCCCTCTCTCTCTTTCTCTCTCTCTCTCTCTCTCTCTCTCTCTCTCTCTCTCTCTCTCTCTCTCTCTGTCTCTCTCATTAAGAGAATATATCTGTCTCCATTGCCACAGGAGCACACTGCAATTTTTAGGGTGGGTATAATGATCTTCAGTGTCATCACCATTTAACCAATATTAAGCTCATAACGTAATTTCCTGTGATACTCATACTTGTTAAGACTAATATCTCTACTTGAGGATCTGTTTGGAATTTTACTTACTCTAGACTTCATTTGATCAGGAAGCTTGCCACTAGGATGCAACTTTACTTTAACTCCAGTGACTCACATGATGGAATAAAGTAACCAATTCTGAAGTGCACATCTGAACTTTATCTGTACATTGGTGCAAGTAAATACCTCTATAAACATAGAATAAATAAGTGAACAAATAAATGAACAGATAAGTGTAACTTTTAAATTTACCCTTATCTACTTTAGTTCCCTATAGGATTATTTTGAAAGCAAATTAGCCCTGAGATTTTATCCATCTGTTCTATTTCTCTCTCTCCCTCTCTCTCTTTCTCTCTCTCTCTCATTCTCTTACACACATACACCTATACCCACCCACCTACCCCCACCCCCACACACTCACCAATGTTTATCTCAAAAAGGAATACAATTTTGTTTTATGCGGCCAAATTAGTGACCATTGTCCAAGAACATGGAATCAGCATATCCCAGATACCATGTCCCAATGTAGTAACAGTTTTATAATAAGAGAACAAAGAATTAATTAAGTCTTTTCCCAACTCTTTGTTGAAAGCATCAGGTAGGCAGTTATAGCGAAGGAGGGTAACTTCTGATCTTCACTATCTGGTGACTTTCTAAGTCTGGCTTCATATGAACTAGGGACTGCTGAACTTTTCAGAATGTCATAAGAATGCTTATTCACACACATATATTGGCCTAAATAAATGGGAATTAAATACAGTCTTTACATTTTATTGTTTTAGGTCTGATTAACTTCAAAGTTTGATCTATTTTTATTTGCAATGGTTTTAAAATTAATTTTAAAATATTTTTAAAAGTGATTAAAGATAGCTCCAGATAATTTTGGCTGCCAACCAACAGATCTCTATTACTCAGTTCTGTAGAATGAATTCATAATCTTAGCTAGCCCATATGAAAGACACACAATCCAGGTATTTTATTCATAAGTCATAAGTCTAGATTGAGCAGGTTTGAAGTTATTCTAACTTATGAGCTATTAAGTCCCTTGTTACTTGCTATTTCTCCTACCTATGTACTCATGGTCTACCTCCTCTCATGGCAGCCTCCTCAACATCCATCTTCATTTTTTCCTCCTCCCTCTACCTACAACCCCTTACATGAGCCTCAATTCCCACCTTTCTCTCTCCACTGCCCAATCATAGGCAGGTAAATTGAGGAGCAAGGGTCACATAGCATCACTTGATATACCTGAGGATCTGCTTGTTGGGGGTAGCCACATCCTGATAATCCAGTATTTAGCACTACAATACAGTTAGCATCAGAGCAACCTACTATATGAATGAGCTTAATGTTTAAGACAAGGATGCCTTTTGTTCTAGAAACTTCAACTCATTATTTTAGACTGAATATTTGTTGATGACCCAAGCCTTTTATCTCCTGGGTGGATATTCTTTGGACATACTGACAAATTTCACCTGCCGGAAGTTGATCTCCAATACCACATAAATGAGAGATGAATTCTCAGTTATAAGTGATCATGGTCCAGTAACACTGATTCAGATTACTCCAAATACCATGTCCCATCTAGTCATAGTGAAGAGATAACTGGGTTATAAGGACAGAACATGCGAGCACATTAATGTTGCTTTTTATTTGGGAATCAGACTAGTGAGCTAGAGAGCAAGATGTTAAACAGCCCACCCTGCCCTGTGCTTCAGCCTTTCCATGTGCTCTTCAACACCCTTTCCTTCCACTGATTTATGGCTCATTGCAGAGTCCATCAGAGTCATAATACTATGTCCTTGTCTAGAGTGAGCTAAAGAAACTTCCCTTCTTAAAAATTGTCCAGTCTTTGATAATCTCTGATATCAGCAGAAATAGAAAGAGAAAACAGACAAAACACATTTATTACTGTTGTACTGACATTGTAGCTAAAAACAAAGCAGATATTGTCCCAGGCTGCCAAGACCTTGTTTCTCTTTTCCTAGGCCATTTGTTCATAGGTTGCCTACCACTTGATCTGTCTGTTGCAGGTCCTGGCACATTTCCTCACTCTCCCAGTTGTCTTGTTTTCTAATTGCATATGTCTTCATGACTAAGCTTCTCTTCCTTTCATGACGTTCTCTCATCAACAACCTTTATGAAGGGATTTCAATTTCTTTCCAAATTCTGTTCTTTCAAAGATATTCTCTAGCAATAGTTATTAGTACATTGACCTCAGCTTTTATACATTGACTTCTGATAAACATTTTTATATCCCAGCAGAGTAAAAGATGGCTTAAATGGTAGAGAAGAATCTCATTTTCAGAAGCTTCTGATGGCTATCTGAGGACAGAGAAGTAGAAAATCAACTTAGACTTTGTTTCCTTTACTTTTGAACTCAATGCTTATTATTGAAATTGTTTTCATATGTTCCTATAGCTCCATTGTATCTTGGCCAATTCACATATGAATAGTATCAGAATGACTGATGTAAGCCAGCAAATCTTGCAAACTCCCCCAGAAATGTTCCTATAAATTGTTATAAATGTGAATCTGAGTTCAGGGTGTAGGTACTCTTGATGTTTTTACCTACTGGTATTTGTATGTTTTTGTCTCGCTGAGTAAATAATTGGACTAGGTACACAGGGCTAGAAAAATAAATAGAGATAACTCATTAGGAAATTGAAACTGATCATGAGATGTGAAACAGTGAACAAGTTAACAGAAAAGCTCACAAAGGGCTGAGGCAGAGACACTTTCCATGTTCCAGGTTGTTTGCCTAGTACACAGTTAACCTTCTGATTGTACACTGTGGTGCTTTTTCCATGCACGTTCACTTCATTGTTGGAGATCTTCCAAAGTTTCTCTGCCAACTGGCTTCTTTTATGGTTAATCTTGACATAGATTTCTCTAGACCTTATTTGCTAGCCCCAGAATTAAGAAGTAATTTGCACAATGGGACAACAATGCACATTTCTTCAAGTATTGGAGGGGATTAATGAAAGTTGTCCATGCTCACATAGGTCAGGGACTTTGGGTTCAAATGAGATACTTATCATGGAACTCTAATTATTTTTATCTTCCTAGAGACCATTTGTTTTGGAGAATGAGTGATAGTTTGGTAGAAATTATTTTCCCTTCATCTTCTGAACTAAGGTCTGCAGTGAGCATGTGGGTAGAGAGCTACTTCCTACTTTATAGAGGGTAGTTTTGACCACCTTTAATATAGAAAGTCAGGCTATATACACAATGGGCCATCCAACAATTTCAAGTCCTTTTCAAGTAATTAGAACACATCATCCTTGTCTCTTACAACCTCTGCAAAATTCCCTAAGGCTCCCTTCAAGCCTTAAATAGAGCTGGATCAATATATGCTTTAATGGAAGGAGTGTTTCACTTCCCTGAGTGTGTGCACAAGTAGTAGCTGTCTTCTTTTTGTTAAGCATTGCTATGAAGCAGTCATATTTGACAGGTGACATCTCAAAATGGATAAATTTTCACAAGAGTCTTAAGTCTTGTGCATTCTAGATCACTCAGCATTTAAGAAAATAAAAACATTCATCGCAGAGCCAATTTTACACTTACTATGCTTAATAATTTTTAAAAGCATAAAGATTTGTTCTTAATTTCATGTCAGCAGACACATGATGGAGAATACTAAGTAGCAACACCTACCCCTACCATGATTATTGCAACACATCTGAATTTTTTTTTCCTTGAAAAGTTAGTTAGTTTTAACACTGCTCATTCCTGCACTGGAAGCTCTTCAGCACAAAATTAGAGAAACATAAACATTAGGTTTTCGCTTTCTTTTGCCTTTCTGTGATGCAGTAGAGGTAGATCATACTGGAGATACTAGATCATACTAGATCTTAATACTTTTAGATATGCTGATCCACAAAGTAAGGCATTTACCTATCTTTTGATACATTATTTACATTTCCAATGTTTCACCTTTTAAGGTCTCCCTTTTGGAAACCACCTATCCCCTACCCCTCCCCCTCCCTCTGTGAGGGTATTCTCCCACCCACCCATCCTCACACTCCCGTCTCCCCTCATTGGCATTCCCCTGTACTGGGACATCTAACACTCTCAGGCCCAAGGGCCTCTCCTCCCACTGATGTACAACAATAGCCTCTTCTGCTACATATGTGGCCCGAACCATGGGTCCTTCCATGTGTATTCTTTGATGGTGGTCCAGTCTCCTGGAGCACCGGGGGTCAGGCCAGTTCACACTGTTGCTCTCTCCATGCAGCTGCAAACTCCCTCAGCTCCTTCAGTCCCTTCTCCAACTCCTCCATCTGGGACCTCACGCTCAGTCCAATGGTTGCTGTGAAGTGAATCTTGGGTATTCTGAACTTTTGGACTAATATCCAATTATCAATGAGTACATACCATGTTCGTTCTTTTGTGACTGAGTTACCTCACTCAGGATGATATTTTCAAGTTCCATCCATTTGCCTGTGAATTTCATGACATCATTGTTTTTAATAGCTGAGTAGTATTCCATTGTGTAAATGTACCACATTTTCCCCGGGCAGTGGTGGTACACCCCTTTAATCCCAGCACTTGGGAGGGAGAGGCAGGTGGATTTCTGAATTC
Organism: Uromys caudimaculatus; assembly: GCA_028551405.1. Classification (NCBI taxonomy): domain Eukaryota; kingdom Metazoa; phylum Chordata; class Mammalia; order Rodentia; family Muridae; genus Uromys; species Uromys caudimaculatus. The sequence continues at coordinate 857 of JAPYYD010004685.1, read as the reverse complement.
AAGACCAGCCTGGTCTGCAGAGTTCCAGGACAGCCAGGGCTACACAGAGAAACCCTGTCTCAAAAACAAAAAACAAAACAAAAGAATGTACCACATTTTCTGTATCCATTCCTCTGTGGAGGGACATCTGGGTTGTTTCCAGCTTCAGGCTATTATAAATATGACTGCTATGAACATAGTGCCTTTATTACATGTTGGAGCATCTTATGGGTATATGCTCAGGAGTGGTATAGCGGGGTCCTCAGGTAGTATTATGTCCATTTTTCTGAGGGTCCGCCACACTGACTTCCAGAGAGGTGGTACCAGCTTGCAATCCCACCAGGAGGAATGTTCCTCTTTTTCCAGATCCTCACCAGCATCTGCTGTCACCTGAGTTTTTCATCTTAGCCATTCTGACTGGTGTGAGGTGGAATCTCAGGGTTGCTTTGATTTGCATTTCCCTGATGACTAAGCATGTTGAACATTTCCTTGAGTGCTTCTCAGTCCTACAAATTTCCTCAGTCGAGAATTCTCTGATTAGCTCTGTTTTCCATTTTTTTTTCTTTTCACTTTTCTTTTTTTTTCTTTTTATTTTATTTTATTTTATTTTTATTTAAATTTCCGATGATTCCCCTTTTCTTTGGAAACCCCGTGTCCCCTCCCCCTCCCCGCCTCTGTGAGGAATTCCTCCTCCCACCCACCCGCCCACCCATTCCCATATTCCCACCTTGACATTCCCTTTTACTGGGGCCACTAGCACCCTCAGGCCCAGAGTCCTCTCCTTTCTCCCTGGTGGCCATCGAGGTGATTCTTCTGCCTCATATGTAGTCCAAATCATGGGTCAATAGATGTGTATTCTTTGGTTAGTGGTCTGAACT
>JAPYYD010004684.1:0-12867 GCA_028551405.1 Uromys caudimaculatus | reverse complement strand
TTTTTCTAGAGTCTAACTTCTTGAGTTCTTTGTATATATTGGATATCAGCCCTCTATCGGACATAGGATTGGTTAAGATCTTTTCCCAATCTGTTGGTTGCTGTTTTGTCCTATTGATAGTGTCCTTTGCCTTACAGAAGCTTTGCAATTTCATGAAGTCACATTTGTCAATTGTTGATCTTAGAGCATAAGCCATTGGTGTTCTGTTCAGGAACTTTTCCATTGTATCCAGGTGTTTGAGACTTTTCCCCACTTTCTCTTCTATTAGATTCAGTGTATCTGGTTTTATGTGGAGGTCCTTGATCCACTTGGACTTGAGCTTTGTACAGGGAGATAGGAATGGATCAATTCTCATTCTTCTACATGTAGACCTCCAGTTGAACCAGCACCATTTGTTGAAAATGCTGTCTTTTTTCTACTGGGTGGTTTTAGCTCCTTTGTTGAAAATCAAGTGACCATAAGTGTTTGGGTTCATTTCTGGGGCTTCAGCTCTATTCCATTGATCTGCCTGCCTGTTACTGTACCAATACCATGCAGTTTTTATCACTACTGCTCTGTAGTATAGCTTGAGGTCAGTTAGAACTCAATAAACTGCGTAAATATTTTCATTTTTCAAGTGTTTGCTTTCAGAATATAGGGATATAATCAGTTTGTGATTAATTAACACGGATTCTAAATGTTTGTGAATTAGATGAAATTTTCAAGTTAAATATAAAAAGACTCAAACGTCAAAAAAAATTATTACACCTGCAACTCCAACTCCATATTTTATCCTCAGGTATCCACTCTCCCTCACACATGAAATTATTTTTTCAAAATGCGTACCTTCTCTAAGTCTTCATGTATTCTAGAAGGTTGCCTTTACATATTTTCTTGCTCATTAGTGTCTCACCATAGGCCAATTGTAAATGTGGAGTATTGCTCATTTGTGTTCTTATTCTCACTTACATGGTCTCTAATATACATTATGAAAGGTTATTCCATTTTATTAGCCTTTTTCAGAAAATCAACGTTTATACTATCAGCTCTCTCAGTTGCATTTTAATTCTATACGTATGTTATATTTTTATGTTTATTTTTTCTTCTACTATTCTGGACATTTAGAACATTGATTATGTTTTATTTTATTAAAATTTATATTTTAGATTTTATTTTATGTGTATAGGTGCTTTGTCTTTATGTATGTATGTGCACCATTTGTGTATGTGTGTGTTTGTGTATGTGTAAGAGAGGGGGTTCAGGTAGACAGATAGCGACAGAGAGACAAAGATCTTCTGGAACTAGAGTTATATGTGGTTGTGAAGCCACCAGGTGGGTTCTAGGAATTGAGCCCAGGTTCTCTATAAGACAAATACTCTTAAACTCTGAGCCATCTCTCCAGACCATTTAACTTTTGTTGTTAATGTAAACTTTTAATACTATGAAAATTTTTAAATCATTTTTCTTCATTTCATAAGTCTTTACATTAAGATGTCCTCTCTGAGACCTTGGTCCATTACATCCTTCCCCTCAGGGAACCCCACAGAGGAGGCAGAAAGAGCAAGGGTAATAGAGGACACTGGAAGAACAAGACTCTCTAAAACAACTTAGCATTTAGCAAATCTCATAAGAGCTTTCAGAGACTGAAGCAGTAGTGTAGAGCCAACATGGGTCTATACCAGGTCCTCTGTGTATATTTTGTTGCTATTAACTTAGCATTTGTATGGGACTCCTGAGTGTGTGAATGAGTGGGTCTCTGATTCGTGTGCTTTTTCTTGGGGCTCTTTTCCTTCTGTTGGTTTGCCTTGTCTGACTTCAGTGTTATGATTTATTTTACCTTATTATATTTTACTTTGTTTAAAACCTAAAGAGACACATGCATTTCCTCTCTGTAAATACTTTTCAATCTTCTATAAATTTGTAACCAATAAATATTTATTTACATTCATACTTACATTTTTTTACAGAATTCCCTATATTTTTTAAACATACAATTTCCAAATTTGATGCTACTGGTTATGAAAGTATAATTTGTATTGAATATATGATGAGAAATACTGATAACTGGTTTATGGACAACTAACTATGTGAGATTTTAGTGAACAGTACATGATAGATATTCTCTAAATATCAGACATAAGGTTTTTCACTAAGTTAAATTTATCAATCACATCATAAAAATTCTTTGATATGAGAGATTGCAAACTATGTCTGATGGATCGAGCCTAATCTACTATGCATTCACCATGTAAGTTGTGGTGGGGTGAGTAAGTGACCTACATAAGCTTACATATTTGAATGATTGGTCCCAGTTGCTAGAACTTGTTTGCAATGGATTAAGAGGTGTGGCCTTGAGAAGTTGAGAAGTAGTATATCACTGGGGATTAGTTTTGAGGTTTCAAAATCTCTCTCGCTCTGTCTAGTGGTTGTAGTCTCAACACACAAGCTGCCATGTGTTGTCTATTTCCTAAAATAATCTATATTTTTGTGACTGCTGACATTCTGTTATTTTACTTAGTTTGTTCCATGGACCATTCTTTCCTCACAAATAGCTTTTTCCTCATTATATTATTTGTAGGCAGAAAGATTAAATTATTTTTTAATGTTTTGTAGTATATTCTTCTGTGTATAATTGCTGATTTATTTTTGTGAAACAATATATATATGTGTGTGTGTGTGTGTATGCATATATATACATATATAATTTATCATGACTCTGAAGATTTAGCTATTTCCTCCTAGATATATTTTTTTCTTAATTTATTTTTGGGATTTAAATTAGATATATAAAATATCCTGCCATTCTGTCCTCCACATTTTCAATTTATTTTACATTTGTTTCTATGTAGCACATTTTGACAATATGCTCAGATTTTTTTCTTTAGCTCATGAATCCTCTCTTTATTCTTAATCTCCTGCTAGATTTCACCTACTGGATTTTTCATTTCTGAAAAACACATTTGGTTCTCCTAAAAATAGAATACAAGATTTTTAAATTGTCGTTTCAATTTCATTCATGTTGTTGATTCCTCCTTGAGGTTTTTTTTTTGTTTGTTTGTTTGTTTTTTACAGTCTTTAAGCATGCTACATGTCAGTATTGTTAGATATTTTATCATAAGGATTTCTTAGGCATGTAATTTGATAGGTTGTTTAAAATAAAACATTTCTAGAAGTCTTTAATACTGATTCTGCTGGAAAAGTGGGTAGGGAATTAGTTTTTTTCTCTTTTCTTTGAATATATAAGAAAGGAATCTCTGGAATAAACTACTGTGTGGAATTCTGGTAACTTGATCTGTTGAGTTAATTTTCAGCAATTTTTCTGCGGGAAAGACAAATGAGGTTGCTTTTCTAAATCTTTTGTTTAGAACTTTGCTGAAATGCATAAAAATCAATGGAGTGTACATCTGAGGAAAAGTTACTGAGGTATTTTCAAACTTAGAGTAAATCAATCAATAAATTTTAAGTAACATGTACCCATGATCAGATCTCATGGATCAAAAATATCTGCAAATTTACCATACACACACATGCACACACATACACACACACACCCTCATGCACAATCTACTGTTGTGACATATGTACAAATTAATCTTATATTCCTAATATATATTTATCCATACATTTTGTTATTTATATACTCTTTACTGCCTTATATAAAATCAGCTTAAAACAAAATTCAAAGAAACAGTCAAAAGTAATAGATGAGATGTAAAGGAATGCTGGAGAAATTAAAAACAAAATTAAGAAGCATTTTTTCTTTTGTGACCTAATTTAAATTTAAAATTTAAAATCGTCATTTATTTCCAAGCATATGCAGACTGGCCCAAAGGAAGTAAAGAACACTGCTGATATATTATTTGGGTCCAGGAGCATGGAATCTATTTACTAACCCTAAGGGCTCAACAAGATCCAGTGGTGATTTCTAATTTAAGTTGGCAGGTGAGGACATTGACCCCATTATTGTCCATGAGAAGCACCAATATGTCAGAATGCTTTCCTAAAGTATGCCAGACATGCTCAGTATTCCTGAAGGAAACAATCTCCTAGTATGCAAATATTATTTCTGTGAGAGATGCAATTGCATATGAGTAATTAAATTTACAGCAAAACCTCTTGGTTGGACGAGCAAATGTACTAACTACTGCCCTAAGAATATTCTGATTTGTTTGTAATCACGATAATGTGAAGATAATGTATTTTCATAACTTTAAAAAAGTAAAGCTCAACACATACCTACTAAAACCTGAAAAACACATATATCTTGGCTGAAATATTATGTGTAAAATTGGCTAATATTACCAGATTTAGTACAGTATTTGCTAAGTGGTCAGTAAGAGCTACACCCCAGCAACACCTATTGACACTTTGATTCTGACAAACAGACATGTAAAAAGAGATTACTGTTAGCAACTTCCAGGGACAAATAAAACTAGATAGCTAATGAGGAATGTTAATGATGATCAAAATAACACCTAGTATTTGCAAGGACTATTAACTCAGCAAAAGAAAATGAAATAAAAATCATTCAACAACTTTATTAAGGTAGAAAATTATTTTTTGCCAGTAAATACATAAAAAGAAACCCTTTCATTCCTTATATTTTAAAAATCTACCTAATAATCAAAGTAAACCCACAAGCTCCTTTATTGTCCACAAAGCATATTTTTAGTACAAAGGTAGAGACCTTGTCAGTTTCCTTTGTATATTGAAGAATCTTCAAAATCATTTAGGGGCCTTCGTTAAAGATAAACATAACTGCGCCAATGTTTTTAGAACTTAATTGTCCAGCATTACATTAGGAAAAAGGATGGTGCCTAGAAACACAGCCAAAGCAAGCCAAGATAAACCTTTCAGCTCCGAGGAGCATTTTTGAAATATCTTTGCCCCTCAAGGCCTGAAATAGCTCTCTCCTATAACTCCTATGAGGACCACAGTGACAGAAAACAAGAATACAACATTCATTAGCCTTTCAAAGTCTGATATTTCTGTCAGTAAACTTTCCAAGGGGCCAGTGGTATTTATTTTCCAAAATGAGTTGTCATGTGGTAAACACCTAAGAGTGTTCAATAAGCACTTTTTGAATTAATTAATTAGTTAGTTAATTAATTAATACACCCAGCAGGTTTGTGCTGGGAGCCCATGACAGACTGCAGAATATAAAGCTGAGAGGCTACTTCTACATTACAGCAGCAGGACAAACTAGAGAATAAACAAGAAAACACATAAGGAAATCTCAGTTTATAATATGTTCCATGGGATACAAAACAAAATAATGTAATGGAGAGTTCTTGAAGAGGTATGGAGTAGGAGCTACTTTACCTAAGTTTCTGAACAAAGAACTCTCAGATGAGATAACGGCAGATTCAGTGGAAATGAGGCTATCAGGAATCTTGAAAAATACCACACAAGGTAAAAGGAACCATGTCGTGCCAACAGAGTACAATAGGGAATGACCAACAGCAATAGCAACAGCAACATCAGGTCACAAAGAGGTTGGAATTAGGATTTCTAGCAACTCTAAAATCTGAGTGGCAAATACGGGGTTTTTGTCAAATAAGATATTTTTAAAAATCAGCCAAGGGCCCAGGACCCAAAAGATTAAACTAAACACACATGTGATCAGACTCCAAAGCAGCAATGTTTGATCTCTGGCAATTATTCTGCTTCTTTCTTGTAAGTCTACAGATCAGCCAGTAAGAGGACACTGTAAGTGGAAGCATGAGTAAGAGACAGCCAAACTTCTATGATTTTTCTATAGGTCAGAGACTATAATCACCAAGATATTTTACAAACCCCTCTGTATCCTCTCCTTTGTCAGTTAAAGAGAAATTTTTCCTATTCCTATAGTGTAACATCTTTTCAACATTTTTTTCAAATACAAGCAATCAACGTATGAAGTAATATCATGTTCATTTGTGTCTTCCTTTCAGAAGCAGAGTCATAATACACAAGGTTCAGGAGCTGCAGTTGCTGAGCCTTCAAGTTTATTTCCCTCTCTCCTTCTGCTGTGTGAGATTGCTATGGGAATGCAAGGCAAAGTGGCACTCAAAGTTGAATTGCATAAAATCAGTGGAAATTCCAGGTGTGAATATCACACTATGCCATCTGTAATCTGTCTTGCAAAGCTGTAATTAGTTACTTGGAAGAAGGAGAAGGAAGGTAGAATGTGAAGAGGAATGAATATGAGAAGAGAAGGAGCTGGGGGAAGAATTAGGAGAAAGATGAGATATTACCATTAGAGTTTTGATTCACATGTTGAATTAGCCACCCCTTAAATTTCTAAGCTATTCACTCCCCATCACCCACATCCCTCATGCTCTTCTCTTGTGATCTTCTGGGTGCTACATTTAAGAAAGACACAGAAAATGGCAACCATATGAATTCCAAAGAATGGATGGTGAGCTTGAAAGAAAATATTTAGGGAAGGTTTTATTCAGATAGTAGCACCTAAAAGAGTTACAGAAGATAGGTTTGGAGAATGAGGAGGGGCAGAAAAAGGGTCCCTGGTCGAAGAGAGCAATACAAGTGAAAGACACAATATGGGTTTCTCCAAATTGTAGCAAGTCATCATTGGTGACATTTTAAGGCAGATGGTATACTGATTAATATCAATTGTCAACTTGACAAGTCCTAGAACTACACAGGAAACAAACCTCTAAGAATGCTCTTAAAGGAGTTCCTAGATTAGGTTAATTGAATTTCCAAGATTTACTCAGACTGAATACAAAGGAGAAAGTCAGTTCTGTATCAGCATGTAACTCTTTTGGCTTCCTGCCTATAGATACGACATAACCATCAGTCTCAAGCTCAACCTTTTCCACAATGATGGACTGTGTCCACGTGAACCGTGAGCCAAAACAAACTCTTTCACATTAATTTGTTTCTTGTCTGGTACAGCAATGCGAAAAGTAGCTAGTACAGATGGCTGGTATCTGTTTTTACACATAGCTACTGCTACACCCACATATGTGGTCAGTCAGCAGTATTTATAGGAGCTGATCTCTAGCTGGTATTCTCAAATGCAAAAGAAATTATTTAGGCACTAATTCAAAAGAACCCACATAATATTGCAAAGAAACCAATCTTCCTGACAGCCCTTTAATTTCTTTAAGACAATATTTTATTAATTCTTGGAGAATTTCATACAATATATTTTGATCATATTTACCCTGCCCCTCAGCCAGAACCTCTGAGATTTACCCCTAATTACACACCCTCCTTACTCTTCCTACCCTCCCACCTCTCTATCCTCCCAATTTTGTGCTCTCTCTCTCTCTCTCTCTTTCTCATTCTACACACAAGCAGTCCAATTTGTGCTTGGTAGCCCTTTAAAAAGTCTTCAAAAATGTATCTCAGCTTTCACTTCTCTCAGCATAAATCACTAACTCCAAATATCTGCCTGAATAAGATGCTGCAAACTGGGTGACCCATCTTAGAACGAGACCCATTTCAGAAACTATAAGGAGCCATTATCAGTCTGCGAATACCAAGAACACATGTTACTAGAAGACTGACACACTAACTCCCTCTGTATTAAATGTTAAGAACCGGCTTAGAAATTCAAAGACTTGTCTGGTAAAGTAGCTTAGCAGTTAAGAGCACTTACCTCTCTTGCAAAGGATTAAGAGTTTGATTCCCAGCATCTATGCTGATCATCTCACAACTGCCTCTAAGTCTAGCCCCATGGGATTCAGTACCTTCTTTAGACCTCTGAGAGCATCTGCATGTACATGATGCACATACACATAGATACACACAAATAAATATAAAAATAAATCTTAAAAACAAATTTAAAAACACACAACAGGCCATTTTCAGATGGGTCAATGTAAGCTGCAAGTAACAAGGGCAGACACAGTCATGCTTTACCAGTCTCATGAGTCAAATTAGACTTTCTTTGAAATTTAAAAAAAAACAGGGCACAAAGAAAGAGATGGTTCTTCATCTGGTCAGAAGAGGTATCAGCCAAGCTGTTGCTAGTGACTAACAAGATTATTTGTCTGACAACCTCTTTCAGTCAGAGAGTGCTCACATTCATCCAGTACCTATCTGTTGTTAATTTGAAGACGACCCCCATGAGGATAAAGAAGACCCAATGTTCTCATGGTAAATCAGTAAAAGAATACATTCTGTCAAAGATGTGTAACTTGATGTCCTTACCTGTAAGTGCAATAGATTTAATCTGTCATGCTTGTTAGCTTAGTGTTTACCTCTAGTTTGCTAAGCCTGAGATTTCTTTCCTCTGATGCCCAGAGCACTGAAATGTTAACTGAGATATCAGACCCCTGATGTTCCAAACAATAACAATAAATAATCTCAATAATGTCTCAGTATCTCTCCTAAGGGGGAGCCCAAGGCATGTGCCAGCATTCACTTATCAGTCTCTACTGCATATAACATTTCAGCATGGTAGAATGCTGCTGCTAGCTGTTTTTTTTTTAAATCTGGTGACAGCAATAAATCTTTATAATCCAGAGCTATATCTGCCCTGCCTCTGTGACCAAGTTTGCAAAAAAATCTCATAGGATGCAACTTAGAAACAATTCTGATATAACAGACATGAATTACTTAGACAGCAGTTGAGAAAGCACTCTATCTAGGCCTCAGGGAGTTAAATGCCAAGGCTCCAATGCCTAATAGTAGGCCTTCTTAATTTCTAGCTAGTCTTACCTGGTATTTAGGCCTGATGACAAACTCCAGATGCCTGACACCCAAAAAGAATCACACTATTCTCTTTCTACTCATTATGTACTTAGACAGTGCAGCTTAGTAAAGTTGGGATAAATGGATATTAAGGACAAGGACTGACAACATTATTTGTGGATACCACTATAAAACAAAAGGCCCGATCCTTTACAAAATTCCATGTTTGGTGGCTCATGTCTATATCCCAGCAATTGGGAAGCTGAGGCATGGAGATTTCTGTGAATTCAAGATGAGCCTGGACCGCATAACTTCTAGGTCAGACTGGCCTACAAAGTAAGACCTTGTTTTTCCCAGCCACATACCTCCAAGAAAAGAATTCCAGGCAGAAGCAGAGTAAGAACCTAAAGGATTTCACAGGCTATGTGCCTTGCTATGGTTATACCTAAAGGAATACTAAAACAACATTTTCTAATGAAACCATAGAAAACTGAAGGGGAAGCCGAGTATACTGACACAACATTAATCCCAGCACTCAGAGGCAGGTGAATCTCTATGAGTTTGAAGCCAGCCTGGTCTACATGGGAAGTTCAAGCTCCAGGACAGTCAGAGTAATATAGTAAGATCCCGATTTAAAAAGAAGAAGAGGAGGGGGGGAGGAGGAGAAAACTAAATGATATAAATGTAAAAATTTTTGAAAGTATAAACCAAGTTCCTTGATTCTAAGACTTTATTTGAAAACAACCTCAGAAATAAAAATAAGTGAGATGATTCCATGAGTCTTGAAATATAGTCCTTAAAATAGCTTAAAGGAACATTTTTATCATTAGGTGACAAGGGTACTTAGAAATACTAGTATAGTTTCTCCTTCCATATGTCAGCTCATGTCCCAAAAATCACATCATGCCTTGCTTGGTATTTCTACAGAGTGGGTCTGTCTTCCCTGATGTAACAAAAAAGCAAAACAAAAATAAAATAAAACAAACAAAAAACAGATTCTGCTCTAATCTAGAATTTTCCAAAGGTCTCTTTCTCATTCCTAGGCACTTTGCATTTATAATTCCAGGCCTGGAGCTTCACTTAGCTCCCAGTACAATTCCAAAACATCAGTGACTGACAACCCTGAAGCATCTGCTCATTAACATACACCTTTTTAGGCATAGCTGTTAGCTCCTCCTACCTAATTCAAGTGAAATCTCTCTCAGTACACCTCGGGGGACAGTTCACTTTCCAGTACCATCATATCTTAACTCAGCAGGAGGAAATATACATGATGGAGAGAAAATGATTTTCCTTTAGAGCTTTGGGGGATTTTTATGCACCTTCTGGGTAAGCTGCCTCTTCCCACATTAACTAGGATTTTTAAAAATCTAGTAACTTGAGATTTCTGTGCATCAGGACACCTGAAGCAAGCCCAAGAATATGATTCCTTAAAAAACATATAGGATAATGATTTACAAATTTAAAAAAAAATTATTGGTTACTTTGTTTAAAATCCCATCCCACTGATTTACAATTTTTAAAATTTGTAAATCTCTGGTCAAATGAAATCAAATGTACAAATGAAAACAGCAAAGCAGAGCTAATGTACTTCAAAACAGGAGGCAGGTGGCACATGTGAAAGTAGGAATACCTTGGTCACCAAATTCCTCCTAATGCTACCTCTGTAAATTGCTTAAAGCAATGAAGAAAATCACATAATTTCACTTGACCATTTTCTTCTCTAAGTAGTGAAAGTGAGTCTTAGAGAAGGCATCTGAGTTACCTAGCATCATTATCAATATGCTGTTGTAACTGTTAGATTACAGTCTCCTTCCTTCATTCAACATATTTCTGGGCATCTTTTACCTACAAAGTCAGTTGGAATTGGAATGAAAAAAGCATTTCTCAGATTTGCAACACGATTATATCCAAATCAATCTACTGCAAAGTGAAAATGCATCTAATGCATCTGATCCATAGAACATGCCAGGTTAGTAACATGGTACACTGCATAGTAAGACTTGTTTCCTGTTGTAATAGTAGGGCTAACTAGGAATTGCTTACTTGCTATTATAATTAACATCACAGCAGGGGAGAATTGGACCATCTGTACCTAGCAAAGGGAATCATAGAAACTTGGCTTACAAAATATTCTTTCTATTGTTTGAAAATTCCGTTTACATTGCTGAGAAGCAGGAACACTGTCAGCTGAACTATGGTAGGAACAGGGTGGGTCTAGAAAGGTAGTGGCTTGTTGATAGAATCTCTCCACTATCAGTTGAGTCACAGTACAGTGGACTCATCCCCACCCAAATTCAAACTCAATTTTTCATAGTCTTAGAAAGAGAAATTCTCAAATTCATTTGGAACAACAAAAAACCCAGGCTAGCAAAGGCTATTCTCAACAACAAAAGAACTTCTGGGAGAATCAGCATTCCTGACCTCAAGCTGTACTACAGAACAGTAGTGATTAAAAACTGCATGGTATTGGTACAGTGACAGGCAGGTAGATCAATGGAATAGAATTGAAGACCCAGAAAAGAACCCACACACTTATGATCACTTGATTTTCGACAAAGGAGCTAAAACCATCCAGTAGAAAAAAGACAGTCTTTTCAACAAATGGTGCTGGTTCAACTGGCAGTCTACCTGTAAAACAATGCAAATTGATCCATTCCTATCTCCCTGCACAAAGTTCAAGTCCAAGTGGATCAAGGACCTCCACATAAAACCAGATACACTGAATATAATAGAAGATAAAGTGGGGAAAAGTCTCAAACACATGGGAACAGGGGAAAAGTTCCTGAACAGAACACCAATGGCTTATGCTCTAAGATCAAGAATAGACAAATGGGACCTCATGAAATTGCAAAGCTTCTGTAAGGCAAAGGACACTGTCAATAGGACAAAAAGGCAACCAACAGACTGGGAAAAGATCTTTACCAATCCTATGTCCGATAGAGGGCTAATATCCAATATATACAAAGAACTCAAGAAGTTAGACTCCAGAGGAACAAATAACCCTATCAAAAAATGAGGAACACGGCTAAACAGAGAATTCTCAAATGAGGAAATTCGCAGGGCTGAGAAGCACCTAAAGAAATGTTCCATAGCCAAGAAGCACCAGGAGAAAGATACCCTCCCAGGAGCGTGGAAAAGCCGTGAGTGGGGTTAAGGGGAGCCACACTGCTCACCGAGACCTGCCTGAAACCGGCAGGATACAGGGCCTGAGAACTCAGGGGCAGGAAACCTCTGAACCTTCCTGTTTCCATCTGTGGGTGGAGACCTCTGCCTGGACCACCAGGAGTCTATAGCCAATGAGCGCCAGGAGAAAGCTACCCTCCCAGGATCATGGAAAAGCCGTGAGTGGGATTAAGGGGAACAACACTGCTCACAGAGACCTGCCCGGAACCAGTGGGATACAGGGTCTGAGGACAACTCGGGGACAGGAAACCTCTGAACTTTCCGGTTTCCATCTGTGGGTGGAGACCTCTGCCTGGACCACCCGAGGTCTGTGCCTGGGGACCTCAGCCAGGGCCACGGGGCTCCAAGAGAGAGCTGGTATCCAAGGAGTGCTGACACACCTTTGGGCATAGGCAAAACCACCACTTTTGTTCAAACTCATTGGATCAAAAGGGACCCTTGCAGAACCATCAGGACATAGGAACCAAGGGACAGTTGGGGACAAGATCCTTCTGAATTCTATCTGAACCCCAGAGCTGACCCTGTGCCACACCTCTCCAAACCCAAACACCTCTCAGGGAGAGCTGGTCTTCAAGGAGTATTGACACAGAGGCCTGTAGGAGGGGCAAGCCACAATCAGACAGAGTAAGATCAGCTAACATCAGAGTTAACAAGATGGCTATAGGCAAGGTTAAGAACATAAGGAACAGAAACCAAGGCTACTTGGCATCATCAGAACCCAGCTATCCTACCACAGCAAGCCCTGGATACCACAACACACCAGAAAAGCAAGACTCAGATTTATAATCATTTCTCATGATGATGATAAAAGACTTTAAGAAAGAAATGAATAACATCCTTAAAGAAATACAAGAGAGACAGGGCCCCACAGCTAATCAGCGCCGGGACAAAGATCCCTCTCAAGACATCGCACGACCCAGCAGAGGGCCAAAGACACGCCCCACAGCTCACCAGAGATTGACGGCCAGCAGCTTCTGGCGACGGCCGGAAAACTCAACTGGGGCCACAGGGCCCCACAGCTAATCAGCGCCGGGACAAAGATCCCTCTCAAGACAT
>JAPYYD010004683.1:0-12867 GCA_028551405.1 Uromys caudimaculatus | reverse complement strand
GCTCTGTTGCAGAGGGATAAGAGGCTGTCATGGCAAGGAAGTATGGCAGCAATCAGAAGGTATGGAACCTGGGGCAGGAATCCGAGAGCTCACATCATAGGACAAAGCAGAAGCATAGAGAGCAAACTGGAAGTGACACAACCTTTTAATCTCAAAGCCTGCCTGCTATGACACATTTCCTCTGGAAACAGGGTCACCAACGGGGGGGGGGGGGACTGGGGGGGGAGAAGCATTCCAAAAACCTGACCCTTGGAAGGACAGTTCTCATTGAAACCACCACACTAGGTAAGGATTTGTCACTTTGCTTGTTGCTATGACAAAATAACCTGACAAGAACAACTTAAGAGTTTGTTTTGGCACACAGTCTGAAGGCCCAGTCCATCATAGTGTGGAAGGCAAAGCAGCAGCAATCTAAGGGAGCTGGGCACATTATGTCTAGCATTAGGAAGCAGAGGATGATGGCTACAGTACTCAGCTAATTTTTCTTTGATTCAACCTGGGACACAGTCCATGGAATAGCACCACTCTGCTAGAGTGGGTCTTCCTACTTCAGTGAAACCAGTCTAGAAACTCCCTCCCAAACGTGCTCAGTGGTTGTCTCTAAGGTGACTCTAGATCTATCAGATTGAAAGTATATGATGTCGCTGGGCATAAACAGTACCTTTGCATCCTGGCATATGTCTTGGTGTTGAATTCAGTAATACAGGCAGCAGTAGATGACTGTCTATTGAGCTAGAGAGACACAGAGCTAGAACTAGAACCCAAGATCTTTGATTCTCAGCAAGGACCCAATGCTTTCTATTCTCTGAGTTCAACTCAGTTTCTGCTGCATGACCTCCGACTCAGATGTTTATGACTCTTATTTGCACATAGGGTTTGCCTGTGTCCATCCCTTTATCCCAGGTTGTCAGTAGGTTGCTTTCTCAATACCCATGTAACAACAGTTGATTTCCCTCTAGAAACACAACTGAAGACAGAAAGACTTCCCAGGATGCTTTGGACTTTTCCAGTTTAGGTCTGGCTGGAGGACTGTGATATAGAGAGGCCGAGGAGGGAACAGAGCTAAGCCTGACTCACAGGAGCAAGTGCTGAAGACAGTGTAGAGGGAACCACAAAGTCACTAAAGCACTGCCTTGATTGGTTGTGTTTTGCTTCATTAAAAAATACAACAACAACAACAGATATCCGCATTTTTCAAAACACACACGTAAAACTTTGGATAGATTTCCTCAAAGGCAACTACTGGGAGCCTGGCCGAGCCTCTGCTGTGGGGTTGGTTTAGATAAACAAAGGTCTTGGGGAAATGTGTAATCTAAGCCTCTCGATACAGCCCAGGCCAGCATTTTAGCTGCCAATAAGCAGACATGCTTTTTGATTCCAAAAATAAAATGTGATTATACCCTCACTACCCTAGTCTACCCTGACCATTCCATGGGTCATCATATGAAGAAAAGAGGCGATGCATTTTGTGGTAGTGTTTTTGGTAAGTTACCATTAAGAAAAACTCTTGAGTGTGTGCTGTCACAGAGAGGCTGGCTACTGTGGTCAGACAGTGACCACCGAATAGAGCCTCTGAAAGTGCCTCTCCTGCCAGGGACACATGGCTTTCATTAGTAAAGAGCTGGCTATCTTTCTGACCCTGGATTTCCCTCTCATTGTATATGTATTTGATACTTCTCTAGATTGGACATGAAGGTAAGAAAGGAATAAACACAGAAAATTGGGGACATTTTCTATAGCTGTGACGGGGAAAACAATCCTGTGTTCATATCATGAAGGCCTTGGAAATGCCATCATGTCAGTACATTTCCTGTTACTAAAACAGAATGTCTGAGACAACATAATTTATTAAAGAAAAGTTTATTTGGACTTTGGAAATGGAGGCTGGCAAGTTCAAGATATAGCAGTGATGTCTGGTTGGGGTGACATAACATGGCAGAAGGCAAAAATGCAAACAGGTTTGTGTAAAAGAAGCAAGCCTTGAGAGGCAGCCTCAGACTCACAAGAAAGTCATTAATTCCCATGAATGACCAAAGCACACCTAAAAGGCTTCACTTCTTAACACCAGACAGTAGCAATTCAATTTCAGCATGAGTTTTGGAGGGTGCAAACCCTATTCAAATTAAGCTTCATGGTTTGTCTGAAGTAGTATTAACTCAGACCCCTCATCTACCTTCCTCACCAGATTCACAGCCCTGTTCTACTCAGGGGACCATCTTGTCCAATTTGCAGGCACTTGCTTAAGGACTGGAAGACTTTCAGAAGCCTTCATACCAATAATGACCTCTTCTTTGAAATTAACAGAAAGAAAAGAAGGAAGGAAGGAAGGAAGGAAGGAAGGAAGGAAGGAAGGAAGGAAGGAAGGAAGGAAGGGGGACATCAAGCTACCCTTCACTCATGCAGACACCATTTGAGATTCTCCCAGAGAGAAAAGTGACTTCTCTTAGCCTACAGAAGTTAAAGAGTGGCTATGAAGCATGGTGAATTACAGGCTTATAGTTTTTTAAGATCTACTTTAATAAGGACCCTTAAACACTTTAACCTCTCTTCTAGACCACCTCCCACCAGAGGTAATGGAAAAGGAAAGGTCACTGGGCAAAGAAGGATGAGGACCTGTTTAGAAATAGTTCTTTGGGGAAATTCTAATCTTCGTTGTAAGACAGCAGCAGTTCAGTTCACACAAACAGGCAGCTGTAACTACATCCACTCACAAGCACTACTCATGGGTCAGCAACGGCAGTTTGGTCCAGAACAAACCTCGAGGATCTGTCAATTGACCCAAGTCTGCACAGAAATGGCAAGAAGCTGCTGGAACACCATGAGAAGGTTTTTTGGTGCAGTTCTTTCTATGAAACCACAACAAATGATAATCAGGGAAGATGACAAGGTGGATCAATGCTACGGTGTCATCAGTGAAGACCCACAAAGAGTGGCAAGGTGAACCAATGCCACGCTGTGCCGTCCATCGTCTGTCGGGTTACATTCATACCCTTTCCAAACATCACATGTTCTCTCAAACATTCACTCTAGAAAAACATCCCATGCCCTTTTTCCAGGCAGCTTCCAGAAAAACACTGCGTGCCTATTCTCTGAGTATCATTCTTCTATGTATCTGCTTTGGCAAAAACATCTCTCAGAAGACAGTTTCCAGAAAAACATCCCATGATACAACCGCGTCTCCAAAGAAACCAGAAACTTCCACTTCAGTGAATCCTAGGTGCAGCACATTGTAAGTGATTTTGAGAATCTTATATTCAGTATAATCTGTGCAATATTCCTTCATTTACTTCTTAGTGTTGGGGATGAACTTAGGGCCTGACACATACTAGGCAAACAGTCTACCAATGAGCTTTGTCCTCAACCCTGATCCTTTGTTCTCTATTCACATTCTCAAAGTTAATTTTCTTCTAAACTAATGTTACTAGTGAGCTGCTAAGGTCTGTCTCATTCCCATATCCATGGCTACTACCATCTGCTCTGTCTGGCCTTTCTATTTTCTTCCATAATGACCTATGTGATGATATTGATCTCACTAGATCAGATAAAGTAACTGTTCCATCTCAAGACCTTCACTTTAATGGTGTCTGAAAAAAATGTTTTAGTATATAATACATCATATGGAAGAGATTTGGGCAGTAACACCCAGACTTCTTTGGGAGCATTGTTCTACCTCCCACAAGAGAACAAAGGCTAAAAGTGGAAGGAGGCGATGAGCAATCTCATAGTCAGGTCTCCTCTTGTCAGGCAAGATTCCCCTAGAAGGAGAATCCATCTCTCTGCATGTAAGATGTGCTAGTGATCCCCAGAGACGTTGTAAGTATAGAATAGCAGAAATTCCCTCCATAGCTTTAAGGAGGGACCAAAAGCTCTATAGGAGCTCCAGAAGACAGCTGGTGTGCTTTCTGATTTGGATACCTGAATTGGGCACACAAAAGAAAGAAGAAAGTTTAGCTTGGGGGTTGGGACATGAATGGGCTCCTGTGTTTCTGAATAACACCCTTTTACCTTGTGAAGGGCAACACTGGGGCTGGGCACAAATGACAGTGTTGTATTTGAACTAATAGCTCTGGTGAATGATTTGATTAAAATTATCTAGAGTTATTTTATATTATAGACAGAAACTTAAATGCATAGGACTCAGACCAGTAGTGTGGGACTCTGTCAATGTCCTAACAGAGACCAAAGTTCACTAAAGAGCAGCTTGGCCACCTGGGGCTTCCTTTTCCTGTTTTACATCCTCACATCCTAGTCTGGCTGCAAAGCTCTTCAGGAAGGACTTTTACTGTGAGAGAAACCCAAGCCACACTTACACTGGCAACTTTCTTCTGCTTTATTTATGTTAAAATAAAGTCAACTCTTGCCGCAGGCCTAGGTGCCAACGTGAAAAGAGCCAAGTTATCAGTTTTCACTTTGCCCATTTCCACAAAGAGAAAAAAGATAAAGGCGCTCTCTCTCTCTCTCTCTCTCTCTCTCTCTCTCTCTCTCTCTCTCTGTGTGTGTGTGTGTGTGTGTGTGTGTACATAAGCATGTGCAAACCCACACATTTGGTAAAAACTTGATTCTAGTTCTACTTCTATAGCAGCAATATTTTGCCCATAATGGTGGGGAAGATAAAGACACGGGGAAAACAGATTGGGGGGGGGGATCACAGTTTTTAATTTTTATTCTGAAGGACTCAATCAGTGACTTGGTCAAGCCCACAAAAAGATGTCTAATAATGCTGATACATGAACCTTGAAAATCTACCTTGTATTTTTGTAGAAAAAGAGAGTAATTTGAAGTGAAACTACAAAATTTTCATTCCCACCCCTAGCCCCACCAAACCTGCCAAAAAAGAGGTCTCTCCAATCACTGCTAAGCGTGATTTGGCAAAGCTCAATTGCCAAGTCTCTTTCAAGACTGGTTCTCATTACTGAGAGACACCTTTTTAGCTTTCTCTGGGGAAGCAGCCATCTTCCCACATCTGGGCTGCTCTCTTTCCTCCAGGCAGGCCAGTTCCTTTAAGGACACCACTGAAAATCGGCAGTTCTGAGTCTCAGGCAGCAGCAGAACACCGCACTGCTGGATTCTCCATCACTACAGAATTGCACGATGAAACACAAATCCATAATCTCTGAGCAGTTCAGAGCATCAGTTCACATAGAAGAATCTTAGAGGCCTGCAACTAATAAAAAGCAACCCCCACCTCATGATTATAGCTGGAAAAATATAGCCAAGGGAGGTGAGTAAGACAAACACCGCATCTGTAGGAAAGCTGTTGTCACTGAAGACGGGAGGGCTGCAGAGAGACACCAAAAGCAAGTTTTCACTGCACTCCATCAAGACATTTAATAAAACTGCCATGCTTACCGGGCTACTTCGGAATTGTTTTCATGGTTACTCAGCAGGAAACCAACATTTGAACCCACCAATCTTTGGAGTCACAAATTCAATTTTAAACTTTTTATTTAAAAAGCCTTGAGAATATCTATCACTCCAGGCAGAAGGATGATAATAACATTGAATTTTATGAATTATTACTTTCCAATCAAGGGTGACAGACTCGTTTATGTGAACAGGGAGAGACTTTTTCATAAGCAGCCATGTTCCGTCCAACTTCTCCTGGTTCTATTTTGCCAAAGAAAGGAAAAGGATATTACATTTTAAAATAAAATTCTTCCAAATAAAATCCCAGCAGCGCTTAGCTCCAGAGTGCTCTTGCGGTGCCTTTGGGTTGTAAATGCTGGGTTTTATGTCACTCACATAAGCTCAAGTCTCTCCATTTGGGGCTGAAACCCCAAGAACAGCTGGAGTCTTAGATCTGAGTCATTTGGACCCAACACAGCATGGGGACTCCAAACCAGAGCAGTGTTCTCTCAGCCCACTGTAACTGCTCTCTTTTTGTCTCAGCTTGCAGACAAAGAACCAACTACTAACAGCTGTCAATCATGAAAACAGCAGCACTTACAAACTGGATACCAATCAGGTCTTTACTGATGTTTTTAAAGGGTCACTGCAAAGAGGGGTTCTGGGTTCTTAGCACCCAACTCATTTCCTTGGAGGCTTTGATTCTATCATGTTCACAAGGGAGACTCTTAGAGATACCCAGTGGCCTGTTTTAACGGAACCAGATGCATTTTAAATAAGAAAGATGCAGACAGACGACTACAGACCCTCTCCTCAAGACCCTCTACAGTCCACCCCCATTGATTTTAAGTCAGGACCACAGGTCTGAAGTTCGCTGAGTAAATAAATAAAAGACGAAGAGAATTGTAAATTAAATGGCTTAAGACAGTCTGTTTCTTAAAATCCTTTAAAAATAATTTATAAATATTTCTTCCACTATAAATAACTGACATGTTCATTACAGAGAATACTTTAACAGTGACATGCTGATTATAAATAGTGCTTATCTGTAGGTCTTCCATGACCCCCCAGGAGGAAACTGCTGTCTCTGCACACTGAGTTCAAGTTACTCCGTGTGTGAAAAGGCAGTAAACTCTTAAACTTTAAACATGGCTTATTAAAACATGTGTCTCACAAAATTGGGTTGCCTTGCCTCCATTAGTCTGAAATAGTAAATTTTTTACTGCAATCCTTAGGGCATATGTATTCCCAGACTGTTAACTCATTAAAGGATCTGGGGTAAGTTACTTAACCTCTCCTAGTCTAGATTTACTCTTTATGGAAATAATGTTACTCATTTGACCCATGAGTTGATGTACATAAAGCTGTCTGGGAAGTGTAGAGCGAAGGGGCCCTGAGTAAATGATAGTTACCCTCAGCTGTAATCAGAGACGAGGATACAGAGAAATTGGTTGATAACATCGTAAGCCAAGTTAGAATCCTACAGATATTTGAAACACGAGTATATAGTGAATAAAGTAATTTTGGTACTAAATCGGGAGTCACAATATGTGTCCCAAGAGGTTAAGTCTAGTTACACATCCTTAAGAAGCCAATTAAAACAGCCAAATTAACAGTATGTGGCAGGAAAAGGAGGTTTATTCAGTGTGGCCACAGGGAAAAGAGGGGCAATGAGACCCAGTGACCCCCCTCATCCATTTTCAGGGTTGTGAGTAGGGCCAAAGTCATAGAAGGCCAGATACATGGCTATCTAAGCAGTTCAAGGCAAGACTTGAACTTGTCTACCATTAACCAGAAATGTCTGGGCTTTAGTGTCGTCTTGTAATGCGGTCTGACAAACTGACAAGTTGTAAATCTCTTTCTGGGAGTCGATTCTCCTCCACCTAGTGCCTTTTCTTTCCCCAGCATGAAATTCCTGGGGGCAACTCCCATTTCTTGAGGTTCTCTGTGTCAGTAGTCTTAGGGCTTGAGGGGCAGCTCAAGTATCTCTTTCGGATACCTTCGTTTCCGCCAGGATGGTTACAGTTTGGCAGTAGCCCAGGAGGGAGTGTGTACAACTCAAAAGTACAAAGAGAGGGATCCATTCAGTGAAGACTCCAAATAACCCACAAGTCTGTTGTGTTGGGGCCTGCAGCCAGGCAACACACACAGCTGAGTGGCATGCATGTGTTTCCACCGCCAATGACAGAGTAATGGTGCCAGGGCCATGCTGGTTGTAAAGTTCCTCCATTTTGGCTAAATGGTGACAATTTCCTGAAACCACAATAATTAGCATTCCCAGGACTAAATTAACTGTTTTCCTAGATTCTTGCCGCTTCCCTGCAGACCCCAGGTAATGGCAGACCACAAAAGATGCTTGGGAACCACCAACATTCTTTTATTCATACCTCACCTCCTCTAGTCACTCCTGGCAATGCCAATCTCTGGCCCAATCAGGAGGCTTTTGACATCCCTCAATCCCCATCCCCCCTGTAACTCTCCATAGTCTGTAAGTGGACAACAGTCTCTGATTTCCTGACCTAGAGACCCCACTTCCAAGGCTATCTTGGATTGAACCTCTTTTGTTGTTGAAGTCGCTCATTTCCTTGTCTATCTTTCCTTTTATAAATCTTTCTTAAGTCTTCTGCATGTGGCCTATGGGGACATCCAAGATTCAAACTATAGCCCAGAACAGTGCTACAGAATTGTAATCTTAATATTAGGGAGATGGAGGCACAGGGTTCAGGTGTTCAAGACCAGACTGGAGTACCTGTGACTCACTTGCAACTCCCTCTCTCCCTCTAAAAGAACCAAACTATAGTTAGGCATGATGCTGTTGCATGCCTAGTATCCAGCAGTTGGGGGGCTGCAGAAGGCAGATTATGAGTTTGGGGGCACATAGTGAGGCAGAGATAGAGAGGCAGAGGCACAGACAGAGACAGACAGACAGACAGATAGAAGCTGTGGCATCAATAAATCTTTATTGAGCTGTTTCTATGTGCCAGGCACACCAGCCCAGTTTGCTCATTCTGCGGAGGAGGAAAGAGATCTAGTAGGATACAAGTCCTTCCTTCTGTTTACAAATCCAGACAGCAGAGCACTGTGGCTAATTCAGCGCTAACCCTTAAATCCAGGATTCTACTTCTCACCTTCCCTTGAGCTGCGCCAATGCACACAGATTCCTTCGGATGCCTCTCCCTGCCTAGAAGGAGGTACGGTGTGCAAGCTGCTTTTACAATAAAGATAGCCATCTTTAGGTAAAGAGGGTTTTTCATTTACTTGATTGGTGTGTGTGTGTGTGTGTGTGTGTGTGTGTGTGTGTGTGTGTGTGTAGAGAGAGAGAGAGAGAGAGAGAGAGAGAGAGAGAGAGAGAGAGAGAGAGAGAGAGAGGGAGATGGTGCCTGTATGGAGGTCAGAGGTGTTAATTCTCTCCATCCTCCTTGATTGGAACAGCATCCCTTGCTGTTTACCTCTGCACGTGCCAGGGTGCCAAGCAACCTGACCTCTGACCTTCCAAGGATTCTCTTGTCTCTATTTCCCATATTGAGGTAAGGGCACTATGATTATATGTGCACACTGCTGCATCCTTCTTTACATAGGTTCTGGGATCTGAACTTAGGGTCTCGTGCTATTAAAGACAATGTTTTACACACTGAGCCTTCTTTCCAGTCCTGTTTATTCAGGCTTCTCTTGAACTTTTGGTTCTTCTACTTCAACTTCCCGAGTGCTAGAATTACAAGCATGCCCCACCACCTATGATTACTGAAAAGTATAGCCCAGGCTAGCCCCTGGCTTGCTCTTCTTCCTCCTCACCGAATTATGATTACCAAGAAGTTTCACCACAGCCGGCCAGACTCTACATCTTAAAGTGACCTCATAGAACCCTCCACAGGTCTGCTCAGAGGGAATGTTAATTTTAACTACTTAATAACATTATATATTAGCATGAGCTATTTTATTTGAAATATAGCAATTCTCCTTTCCTAGCAATTCTTGTCTTCCTCAGTTTTACCCTTTCTTGTTGACAATAATCCTAGCTAAGTTGCTTAAACCATTCCACTCAGCTTCCACACACTATAGCCAGGGAATCTTAGCCCCTGACTCCCAGGGATCTTTCAAGGTTTAAAGGAGAAAAAAAAACAAAAACAAAACAAAAAAAAAACCGGAAATCTCTTGGATTGGTGCACTTAGTTTCACTATCATAAATTAGTTTCATTATCATAATTATTTTTAAATACGTCACTATCAGTTGCAGTATTGCCTTGCTTTACGGAGATCCTTGAGTTTTTAAGAGTGAAGTGGCTCTGTCTATATCTCAGAATCTCTTCAGCAAATCTAAGTGTATTAATCCCTCAACCATGCCAATGGGCTTCTGCTAGTAAAAAAAAACCAACCAAACAAACAAAAAAAAACCACCATTGAGCACTTCGCTGAAAACCTTAATTTTAGATTGTTTTTTTTCTATGAAATTTCTGTACATTTTGAGAAACCCAGTTACCAGCATTGTCTTCCAAAACTACAGGCTATTCAGCTAAACATGAATTTCAAATCAACAAATTTTTACCAGGGTATATGTTTCATGCTAACACTAAAATTATTGTTTATATGAAATTCAGTTTATGCAGTTGACTTGAATTTTTGGTTTGCTAGCCCTGAACTCCTTTCAAAGCCTTGGCCTCTTTGTCACAGACACAGTAGCCATCTTGGATATGGTGGGTGACTTCAGTTGTTCACCTGAATAGACAATGGCTAACATTTAAAAACGTACTTGTAGGTGTGTCTCTGAGGGCATTTCCAGAAAGGATTAACTAAAGAGAAGACCTACTTTGAGTGGGCAGCATCATTAAACATATTATGGTTGTACCCAGGTGGAATAAAAGAGGATTAAGGAGTAGGCCAACTAATGCGTGTCTTCCCTCTCTCTGCTTCCTGGCCACACACTCCTGCCACCATGATGGTTTGCCCTGAAGTGAGATATTTTAACATTGATTACTAATAGCTGCTGATTTTAATATCTCACTTTCAATAACATACAGATAAACTGGCCAGAAGGCAAATAAGAAAACAAAAACTTGAATTAACTATAAAGCAAAGCCCTACCAGTATCTGTAGAGCACATATGTAACACACATGTAACAGCATAACACATGTTCTTAAATGCACATGGGGTGTTATCCAGGGTGCACCATATATTATGTTCAAAATCTATGGGTTTTTTGATTGTTTGTTTTACAGTTATTTATCGTTGTGTGTCTGCTTTCGTGCCATAGTGTGTGTGGAAGAGCACACTTGAATAAGCTGATCATCTAAGATTAAAAATTAACAAAATTATATCATATGTGCTCTCCAACAACAATGGAATAGAATTAGTAACCAACAGCAAGAGGAAACTTGAAAATATGTGAAAATCCAGCAACATAATCTTAAATAATGAATGAATCAAAGGAGCAATCGTAGGGTAGATCAGATATGCTACAAGGTGGGTGAGAATAGAACGTCAAAGACTGGGGGGAAGTTCAGGGGCAAAGTACTTGCTGAGCACAAAAGAATCTGTGAGTTCAATGTCCCTCCAGAGAGAGAGAGACAGAGACAGAGACAGAGACACAGAGAAACAGAGACAGACAGAGAGATAAAGAGACAGACAGACAGAGACAGACAGAGAGATAGAGACAGACACAGACACAGAGAGAGACACAGGGAGAGACACAGAGACAGAGACAGTCAGAGAGATAGACACAGAGACAGACACAGAGAGAGACACAGGGAGAGGCACAGAGACAGAGACAGACAGAGGGATAGACATAGACACAGACAAACAGAGACAGAAAGATGGAGGGAGGTATACATACAAATACAAAAACATTTATGGAGCATGATAATAACAGTAAGAAATGGCTGTAAAAATACTTTTTTGAAAATTATGTCTATTTTGAAAATGAAGATCTTAAATAATAATAAGCAAACCTTATACTAAAAAACACACACTCACACAAAACTGAACACAAACTCAATTAATAAAAAGCAGAATGCAAGAAATAATGAACAATAAAGTAAAATAGAGAAAACAGAAACAATAGGGACAATCAGTGGCAGTAAAGTTGAGTCTTTATACAGAACAGCAAAGTTGTTGATCCTGCCCTAAAATGGTTAAGAAAAGAGAGAAACAATTCTTTTGGTCTGAGCCAGTGCCCTGAGCAGACCTTGGGTACCAACTCAGTCAGTGCCACAACACCCAGAGGAAGCTCCACTCCCAGGCGCTCTAACACGCCCAGAATCATAGACAGGATCAGAGGTGAGGAGGATACAACATCGATCCCACACCAAGAAAAATTGGGACCAGTGGGATCCAGGGATCCAGGGACCTTGGAACCCTGCCGGACCAGTGGTACGGGCACCTTCCGGTCAGGGCCAGTGCCCTGAGCAGACCTTGGGTACCAATTCAGCCAGTGCCACAACATCCAGAGAAGTTCCACTCCCACGTGCTCTAACACACGCAAGATCACAGGATCCCAGGATCTCAGGAGCTTGGTTACACCAGGATCTCAGGGTCCCAGAGGCAGCTTGACTCCCAGGAGCTCTGACCCACCCAGGATCTCAGGATCACAAGGTCACAGAATCACAGGATCTCACAGACAGCTGGTCTCTGAGCAATTCTGACAAAACCAGGATAACAGGAAGGACAGGCTCCAGTCAGATTAAGGGAGGGCAGGTAGCACTAGAGATAACCAGATGGCAGGAGGCAAGTGCAAGAACATAAGCAACAGAAACCAAGGTTGCCTGGCATCATCAGAACCCAATTCTCCCACCATAGCAAGTCCCGGAGACACCATCACACAGGAAAAGCAACATTTGGATCTAAAATCACTTCTCATGATGATGATAGACGACTTTAAGAAAGACATAAATAACTCCCTTAAATAAATACAGGAGAACACAGGTAAACAGCTAGAAGCCCTTAAAAGAGGAAACACAAAAATCCCTTAAAGAATTACAGGAAAACACAACCAAACAGGTGAAAGAATTGAACAAAACCATCCAGGATCTAAAAATAGAAACAGAAATAATAAAGAAATCACAACCCAGAAGTTAGAAAACCTAAGAAAGTGATCAGGAGTCAGAGATGCAAGCATCACCAACAGAATACAAGAGATAGAAGAGAGAATAGCAGGTGCAGAAGATACCATAGAAAACATTAACACATCAGTCAAAGAAAATGCAAAAAGCTAAAAGCTCCTAACCCCAAACATCCAGGAAATCTAGGACACAATGAGAAGGCCAAAACCAAGGATAATAGGTATAGAAGATATTGAAGATTGCCAACTTAAAGGGCCACTAAATATCTTCAACAAAGTTATAGAAGAAAACTTTCATAACCTAAAGAAAGAAATGCCCGTAAACATAGAAGAACTCTACAGAACTCCAAATAGACTGGACCAGAAAAAAAATTCCTCTTGTCACATAATAATCAAAACACCAAATGCAGAAAACAAAGAAAGAATATTAAAAGCAGTAAAGGAAAAATGTCAAGTAACATATAAAGGC
>JAPYYD010004682.1:0-12867 GCA_028551405.1 Uromys caudimaculatus | reverse complement strand
TGCAAGCTGGTACAACCACTCTGGAAATCAGTTTGGCGGACCCTCAGAAAAATGGACATAATACTACCTGAGGACCCAGCTATACCACTCCTGGGCATATACCCAGAAGATGTTCCAACATGTAATAAAGACACATGCTCCACTATGTTCATAGCAGCCATATTTATAATAGCCAGAAGCTGGAAACAACCCAGATGTCTCTCAGCAGAGGAATGGATACAGAAAATGTGGTACATTTACACAATGGAGTACTACTCAGCTATTAAAAACAATGACTTCATGAAATCCATAGGCAAATGGATGGAACTTGAAAATATCATCCTGAGTGAGATAACTCAGTCACAAAAGAACAAACACAGTATGTACTCACTGATAAGCGGATATTAGCCCAAAAGTTCAGAACACCCTTGATTCAATTCACAGCAACGGTTGGACTGAGCATGAGGTCCCAGATGGAGGAGTTGGAGAAGAGACTGAAGGAGCTGAGGGAGTTTGCAGCCCCATGGGGAGGGAGCAACAGTGTCAACTAGTCAGGCCCCCCCAGTGCTCCCAGAGACTGGACCACCAACCCAAGAATGCATATGGAGGGACTCATGGCGTTGGCCACATATGTGGCAGAGGAGGGCCTTGTTGGCCATCAGTGGGAGGAGAGGCCCTTGAGTCTGAGAGTGTTAGATGTCCCAGTATAGGGGAATGCCAGGGTAGGAAGATAGGAGTGGGTGGGTGGGTGGGAGACCCTCATAGAGGCAGGGGGAGGTGGGATGGGATAGGGGGTTTCCAAAGGGGAGATCTGGAAAGGGGAAAATATTTGAAATGTAAATAAAGTATCAAAAAACCCCTAGTATCTCAAATTATAATGCTTTAATGTGCTAAGTTCTATGATTTAGAGAAAATTGAAAGACCTTAGAAGAGGTTCTTGTACTAATCTGTTTACAATTGCTATAATAAAGTACTTGATGCTAGATAATGTATTTTTAAAAAAGGGTTTTGGTTTTTTTTTTTTAACAAAATAGTATTTTTTTTAGCTCTGCATTTATTCAGATATGGTCCATGGACACTCCACACACACCTAATTGAGCAGTGTTTTAGCCTTGGATTCTGAAACACTGAGAATATATTTCTTTTGTTTATAATCCAGCAAGTCTATGGAATTTTCTGCTGCCTGAAGCCATGTTGATGTCTGTGGGCTGGCCCTGCCCCTCTCTGGCAGCTGCACAGTGGTGTCAATGGTGATGTGCACACTGAGAAAGCTATCCCTGCCCTTTTCCTGCCTCCTGCCAAAGCAAGGTTCTCCTCAGTTGATGACTTCTGGCAAGGGTGCAGGTAGAGAAAGACTCACCTTTCCTTAAGAGTGTGGGGAGTGGCCACTAGGAATGTGACCATGTTTCAGTTAGCATTTTGCCTAAGCTCTGCCCCACAGTTACCTGGCAATAGCCAGGTATGCCTCATTCACTACAAAAGGAGCTGCTTGCCCCATCCTCTCTCTCTTGCTCTTACCTTCTTGCTCCCACTATGTCCCCTCACACCTTCTCCCTCTCTCCCCATTCCCTTCCCCCTTCTCTCTCCATGTGCTCATGGCCGGTCTCTCTCTCTCTCTCTCTCTCTCTCTCTCTCTCTCTCTCTCTGCCTTTCTCTGCCTCTACTAACCTCTTAACTCCCCCTGAATAACATGCCCTGAATAAACTCTATTCTATACTATACTATACCATTGAGCGGCTGGTCCCTCAGGGGGAAGGAAGGCCTCAGCATGGGGCTGCCGAGACACCCCCTCCCCACACCTCACCACACCTCCACCAAACATATCCCCCTCTCTTTATCTTTTCATAAACACATCACCAGTGAGTATATGAACAACACAAAATGGACTGTTGTCCTTTTTCCACTGGGGGGAGGGCATGAGGAGAGGAAGCAGACAGGAGGACGAGACGCTGAGCATGATTGGGGTGCATAATGTGAGACACCCAAATAATCAATTAAACATTTTTTGAAAAATGACAGACTTTACCCTTAAAGCCTCCAAGTGCTGAACTTTTGTGGAAGAAATTTCAGTTTTTAACTTAATTTTCTTTACTGATCTATCTACTGAGTTTTTCCATTATTTCTTATATCATGTACGTAGATAACGTACTTCCTATAGATTTTCTCATTCTTGTCAATTGTCTGATTTATTTACAAGAGTCTCTTGCATGTTTCCTTCTAGGCTTTTACATACCTATGAAGTTATTAGTGGTATATCTGGTTTAACTTTCTATTTGTGATTATGTCTTTTCATGTGTGTGTTTCTTTTGTATGATTTTTAAAATTTCTGAAGAACTGGCTATTCAAGTGTACTGTATTTTATATTGACATATCATGTGTCCTGGGATATTAGCTTTGGCTGCTCAATGGCAGCCCCAGGGAGGGCATTCTAGACAATAGTGCTCCTTCTGGAAGGCTTTAGGTGACAAAATGTCAAGTATTGATCAGGGTTATTTTAGAGGAACAGAAATGGTAGAACGCCTCTCTCTGTGTATTTAGTAAAGGGCCTTACAGACTATGGTACAGCTAGTCCAACAACGCTGTCTACCAACAGAAAGTTCAAGAATCCAATAGTTCAGTCCATCAGGCTGGATGTCTCAGTTGGTCTTCAGTATATATCGGAAACCTGAAGGTGTAGACTCTATTGCCGGTGAAGGAGTGAATTTGCCAGTGACAGTGAGGGAAATCAGGCAAAGAGCAAAAGCTTCCTTCTTCCATGTCCTATATATGTGCTGATAGAACAAGTGACCCATATTAAAGTTGTATCTTTCTTCCTCAAAAGATCTGGATTAAAGGGAGGTCAGCATCACTACACCAAGGAACAGAACTCTAGCGTACCAAATCTGAGCAACAAAGCACACCCTAAAAGCATCCAAGAACCGTGCAGGTGTTCTGAATTTTTGAAATATGATGGCTACTCTTGGTTGTCAACTTTTAAGGACAAACAAGGTCCTATGACTTACAGGACATGCTTGCCTACAGATGGTTGTTACTGTGAGCAAGACTGCATGTCGATGGTTATATAAACATGTACTTATTATGCAACTAATTAAAAAATTCAGAAATATTTGAGTTTATGGTAAATATGGTCTTAGAAGATATTAACATCAATGGAGAAAAATATTTTGTTTTTATGTGCTTCTGAGAAAAAACATTTACTCACATGCTGAAATATAAACTTAGACTCCTAAAGCTGTTCTAACATTTATTATATATATCATTTTTCTATCAAAATGCTAGAAAAAAGTTCTGAAAGTAAGGACTAGATTAAGTCTTTGTAACCTGGAATGGGGCAACTATGTTAATTTTTATTTTAAATTTTATTTTCATTTAACATTTTAAATTTTTTCATTTAAAAATGTTTTTAATTTAATAGAATTATATCACTTCCCCCTCCCCTTTCCCCCTTCATCCCCTCCCAGTTACCTTCCTCAGACCCCTCCCATGTCCCATACTTTCAACTCAGTAGCCTCCTTTTCTTTGATATATATATATATATCTCACATATGCATGTATAGGCCCACAAATATATACACCCTTATATGACTTGCCGAGTCTATTTTTGTTGTTTGTGTTTATATGGTTATAAGGATGACCCCCCTGCATTATACAACCTATAAGACGACCCATGCCTGGGGCAGGCTAATTTTCCATACCTCAGCAGTCATTTGTTGCCTATCTCTTCCATGATAGCATACCTATTGCTATTGCTATTGTTCTGCTCTTGTTTACGCAGCAGTTTCTAGGAGGGACTGTTTCACAGCACACTGTCTGGTACTCTGGCTCTTACAATCTTTCTACACCCCTTTCTGCCATGTTTTCTGAGCCATAGATGCAGGAGCCGTGATGTAGATGTATCCATTGGGCCTGGGTTCTCCAGGAATCATTGATCTCTGTATCATGTCCAGTCGTAGCTTTCTGTGATGGTCTCTATTTGCTGAAAATGAAGGATTCATTGATGAGTAGTAGTAGCTACACTTACCTGTGAGTACAAAGATATGGTTTAGAACATAATGAGGAATTTCTGCCTAGCAAAGTGGCAATAGTATATTCATTTCTAAGATCCATGACCTCACTAACCACAGAAAGGTGGTTAGGTTTCCAGCACCAGGCATGATTTTCCTCCTGTTGAATGGACCATAAATCCAATTAGACAGACAACTGTTGGCTGCCACCGAGATGTGAATGCCACTTCTTGTGCCTTTATGCATATCTTAGAAAAAAAATTTTGATATTATATTAAAATCACAACCCATTAATTGAGTTAAAATTAGACTTTGATAATATTTTGAATGTTTTATCTCTATAAGGCATCTTTAACACAAGGAAATGATGAACTGCTAATAGGAAAGTAACTTCAATTATTATATCTTACAAGGACCTGTATCCAGAAATAGTCTTCTCTAGCTCTTCAATAACATCCCAATTAAAAGCTGACTTGATATTTTACCAAAGAAGATGTAAGGATAGCTAAGAATTATACGTGTGTGTGTGTGTGTGTGTGTGTGTGTGTGTGTGTGTGTGTGTGTGTGTGTGTGTATAAAGATATAGAGCAAGACTTTGAAACGCTGCTCTACAGCAGCAGTCACTGGTAAATTGATGCCAAGTCCTGCACTCTCACATACCTGCTAGCACATCTAACACCCCAAACTCTGATAATAACAAGAGCTGGCAATGGTGCAGAGCCTCTGCCCCAGCTGCTGTCAGAGGATGATAAAGAAACCTGGGGGAAGCTTGGCAGTCTCCAGAAGTTTTAATGTATTTACTGCAAGATCTGAAACTTCATTCCAAGGGTGTACTCAAGAGAAACGAACAGCATATGTCCATATAATGATTTATATGCCTGTGTTTTAAGGAATATATGAATACACGTGTGTGTGTGTGTGTGTGTGTGTGTGTGTGTGTGTGTGTCTGTGTCTGTGTGTGTTTTGCTTGCATGTATGTCTGTATGAGGGTGTTGGAACCCCTGAAACAGCAGTTACTGTAGACAGTTGTGAGCTTCCACATGTGTGCTGGGAATTGAACCCAGGTCCTCGGGATGAGCAGTCCATGCTCTTAAGCATTGAGCCATTGTTCCAGTCTCTGTAGGCTTATGTGTAGATCAGAAGTTTCCATGTGACTCATAAATCTACAAGCCCCATCAGTGTGTACATGGAAGAAAACTGATATTCTGTGTAGTGGAAAATGGAATTTGGGGTTTTATTTGCAGTTTGTTAATTATGATTAATGATAAAGAATATAATTTCAAATTAATATTCTATATATTTATATTCACATATAAACTACTGCTGCTTATATCAAAACAGGTCATTTTCAGGAACATTATGCTAAGTGAAAGAAGCCAGACAGAGAAGAATATTGAGTGGTTATCCTAAAGGAGATTTGAGGTAAGATTTGTACGGAGACAGAGAACAGGCCCCAGGTTTTGCAGGTCCTGGGAGAAGGGGGGTGACTGAAAATGGCAGAAGGTAGTGTTTGATGGTGGGAGATCCATACAGACCCCTTAGCATAGTGGTTCTCAGCCTGTGGACCACGACCCCCCATAGGGATTGCATATCCTGCATATCAGATATTTACACTATGATTCCTAAACAGCAGCAAAATTACAGTTATAAAGTAGCAATGAAATAATTTTATGGTTGGGTTCATCACAACATGAACTATATTAAAGGGTCACAGCATTAGGAAGGCTGAGGACCACTGCTTTTGTATAATGACACAAATCTACAGCTTGAGTAAGATCCTTCAGTCTAGACTGAGCGTGGCTGGAGTTGTTTCTATTTATAGCTCTTGAAGGTTATTTTTAGTTTTTCTTTGTTTGTTTGTTCGCTTGTTTTTACCCTGCCATTTCAAAAATTTAGTGAAATCTGAGGGAGAAAGTATGAACACTGCCAGTGTGTTTGCTAACGCTAAAATAACAGGAAACCTGAAGTGAGAGACTTTGCACTTTTGAATGGCATCCCACAAAGAGATGGCCATTAAGGAAACACGCACAATAAGTGTACGCTCTGGATGTGAAGCTAGTTGAAACCCAGCGATACCCTTGGGCTCACTCTACTGTCTCCCTGCATACGTCCACCTTGCATTCTGTTCCTAAAAGTCTAGAAAACCTGTTTTACAATACAGTAAACCCATGAGATCACATTTTTCAACATTAGAAACTTTTTCAGTTTTCAAGAATTTTGCCAGATTTACTTAGATGGGTGTTTCTGCGTATTTGTCAAAGATCCTGAGATTGGAAGAACGTTATCTGTGCAATGTGGATGAAGTTTACCTTAAAGCAGTTTGAAGCTTTTATACAGAAACAGCTTCATAATTACTGGCAGATTTACACTTAGAGACTTCTAGATGCAGAGCTTACACATTTCCAATTTTGAACTTTGGCCACTCTATTTAAGAATGCTCTTGTCTACTATTTGATAAAGCGTAGACTGCACTCAGTTGGAGTTAGGTTGAGAACATATAATCACTATTTTTCCACGACAGCATAAGAAAATAAAGAGCTATGTGAGTCCCTGGAGGAGAGATGTGGTGAAAAGGCGTAATTCTTTCTCCCCTCCCAGACAAGTGATGACTTGGCCTTTGACCTCAGGCTTGGAGAACGTTGCTGTAACTAACAAATGAGAGCAAATACACAGTTGTCATCGGGGCTGGCTGCACCAGCATGCTCTTGGGCACCTGTGTATTTCCACAGGAGAAGGTTCTGGTATAGAATGAAGAGACCAGGGAACAAACCTGACTCCAGCTCTCATCAAGAGCACAGCTGGGCAGTTCCCCTGTGATCCCAGCAGTCACATTGAGTCACTTAGCCACGTGTGGGAGGAACACACAGGCGGAAAACATTTTGACTTGCACCTGTTATTCAGTGTTTCATGGCCAAATTAACTGAAGCCCATGGGCTAGCTCAAACTCATGGGCTAGCCCAAACCCATGGGCTAGCATCACATTTTTATGGCATATTTGATGTTTCAGAATTAGCCCATGTCTATGGTGGTGAAATAAACTGTATTTGCTATGACTATTTGATCAAAACTTTGAGAACTGTTTCCTGGTCTACTGTGAGTGACTCTCCTCTTAGGATGACACTGTAGACTTCCTTTATATAAGGAGTCTTGGTGGAACGATCTGTGTCTAGCATTCTGTTCTGATTCCCTCATTATGACTAATATCTGAGGCAGTTAGCTGATGCAAAGAGACAGTTTATGTTGGCTCACAGTTTAGGGATTTCTAGTCCATGGTTGGTCCTGCCACTCTCTGGGTCTAAACTGATGCAGTATAGCATGGTTACAGATGCATGGCAAAGAAAACACTGTTTTCTCACAACCAGGACCCCAATGTCCTCTTTAAGGCACACCTACAAAGACATAAGGGCCTCCTCAAACCCTTTGGAGTCCATTTGTACCTAGTGGTCAAATTGTGTGTGAGTGAGTGTGTGTGTGTGTGTGTGTGTGTGTGTGTGTGTGCATGTGTGTGTATGTGAATATGTGTGTATGTGTGTGAGTATATGTGTGACGGTGTGTGTATATACGTATATATATGTGCATATGTATGTGTCTGTATGTGAGAGAAAATACGTGTATGTGTGTGAGTATATGCGCATGTTTGTGTGCATGTGCATGTGTGTTTGTGTGTATGCTTGTGTGTGTGTGTGTGTGTGTGTGTGTGTGTGTGTCTAGAAGTACAGTCAGAAACAGGTAGAGAAAAGTTTGTTTAGACTACATCCCCTGCACACACTGAAGAGCCGAGGCCTTTCTGGAGTAAAGAGCATTCAGAACATTATTGGACCTTTCCTTGGTGCATAAAAAGGGGACTGGAGAGGCCATTGCCATGCAATAAGGTCTCAGAATTGCACTTGCTGATGGAGCATGGCTATTTGGGTCTGAGCTGGCAGTGTTCTATAAACTCAATCAGGTCCAGTGTGTCAATGACCCATGCCAAGTAACTAGGAGTCTTCACACTGCAAAGTGTGCCCAGAGAGACTCTACTCCTTCTGGCCGGTCTCTTTCGTTCCTCATTCATTCATTCTTCATTCATTCACTCATTCACCCATTCATATTTGTGGTACTGGACATTGACTCCAGAGACTTGTATAAGCTAGGTAAGTCTCTACCACTGAGGCCCCAGGCCTCCTTTTATTTATTTATTTTGTTGACTTTTAAAAGTATTTTGAAAAAATGCTATTTTTCTAGTAACTATCTTTTTTGGGAAAATAATAGTGAAAATAATATATAAGCGCAGCCACTTCTTTGGGTTCACTGTACAGACTGGACAGCCTGCGGTATCTTGCAAGTCTAGCAAGCTTCCCCCACCCCTGAGAAGCCTTTTGGATAGTGACAGCTCAACCCACAGTCAGAAATCACTGAAGAAATGAAGTGATGGTTAGTGTCCAGACAGAATGAACTCTAGGGATGACTTCAATTCAGGACCACTTTTATTGTGGAAGTAGGTTTGAGCAAAGCAAGATTTGCCTAAAGTATCTTTTCTTTGGCTCTAATTCCAAATGTCCTAAGCATGAAGTAATTTAAATGAAGAAAAGAGAATTAGGTATAATAATTTCTAAAACCTCATTAAGCACCATCACATGATCAATAAATGTAAAGTAAAACATTTAAGTCTTGGTATGAAAAATTGAGTATGAAATATATAAAGTTCTAGAGAAAAGGCAGAATTTGGTTTTAATGCCAGACATTCAATTTACTTGATGAAGAGTGAGAACATACTTAAACTTCATTTCACGTAAATGATTCTTGATCTTGCCTTTATCAAATAAGCACTCACGATGCTCAGACCTTGCCCAGCCTTCATCTTCGGGCTCTCACAGGGAAGGCCTTGTAGCCCGAGCAGAGCTATGTGTGAAAAGCCTAAATAAGCTTCCACAGCAAAGAATGCATCATCTGCCTGGAAGTTGAGACATGATTAAAATAGCAATGTCATGTGTTGGTGTGGTTTTTCTTCAGTGAGTTTGAGAAATCAGTTAGATCTGTGACCACAAGGTAAACTTGGCTAAATGTATGCAAACTATTAGTCCAGGAGCATTTCTTGAGTATCTGAGGACCTCTAGACCCTATAGTTTCAATTTAGACTATGATAGCATGGGTTTTTTTTGTTTTTGTTTTTGTTTTTTGTTCTTTTGTTTGTTTGTTTGGTTTGGTTTTTCGAGACAGGGTTTCTCTGTGTAGCCCTGGCTGTCCTGAAACTCACTCTGTAGACCAGGCTGGCCTCGAACTCAGAAATCCGCCTGGCTCTGCCTCCCGAGTGGTGGGATTAAAGGCGTGCGCCACCACTGCCCAGCAAAAGCATGGGGTTATAAGAATAGCCTTTTCTGTCATTTGAGGAAGAGCAGATTGTTTGGGGTCAGTGAGATGGCCAGAGGGTAAAGGCACTTGCTGCTAAAGCTAAAAATCTGGGTTCAAACCCTGGGTCCCTCATAGTGGGTAGAGAGATCCAGTTTCATACACATGCACTGTGTCATGCGTGCCCTCACCCCAAATAAATAGATGGATGGATGGATAGATAGATAGATAGATAGATAGATAGATAGATAGATAGATAGATAGATAGGTAAGATTTAAAAATATCAGATTGCTAATAAGTGCAAAATAACAACAAATCATAAGTCTTACCAAGATGTTCAGGTAATTTGGCTACACACTCCCTGGCACTCTGCCTATGGATGTGGGAGGTGCGGGTGTGTTATTTTATAACTATAAAGGATTGTTTTATTTTGCAGACCTTGTCACCCATGCACTCTAGGCAAGGGCACTGCACTCAGCTGCATCTCCAGGTTGGAATCATTTCTAATGTTTTTCTGTTGCTTTATTTATGAGGAAATCTTTCTATATAGGCCATGCTGGCCTTAAGGTCTCTATGTCAACCAGGTTGGTCTTGAGCCAATTGTGTTTCTGGATTCACCACTGGAGTGCTGAGATTAAACAAATGCCTACTTACTGAGATTAAATCCATTTTTCATAGTGTTGGGAGATTCTATACAAGCTCTTGGGGGAGCACACTAACCAGCAGTCATACCTAGCTGTGAACCTTGAAAGCTACGATAACAACTGGCCTGCTAAGGTATGCTCATTGGTCCAATAGAGGCACAAAAGCCACTTGCTGAAGGAGCAACCAACAGATTTCTGTTTGGATTAAGACCTGCTTCCCAAGATGGAATTCGTGCCTGATACTGTTAGCTGAGTCCAAAGCCACTGACTAGCCAAATGAGCATAGAAATAAACTGCCCTCTAAGGAAATGATAGTTAATGCAGAGGCTCTCCCCGAACTGGTAAACAAGCAGAGACTTAGAGGGCATAGAGTTCTGAGCACTCTATGGAAAGAGAGGGTATATATAGGTTTGGGTGGGAGGGGGAGTGGGAGGATCATCGAAGAGTTGGGGGAGGGGAAACTGTCATCAGAATGTATCCTATGAAAGAAAATCTGTTTTCAATAAGGAAGCCCAGAAATTTGAGAGGGGAGAGCTGTGCAGAAATGAGAAGGAAATGAAAGGGAGGGATTGTTGAGGTGGATTTTATAAGAAAACAAACTACGTATGCATGTATGAAATCTCAAATGATACAGAAACATAAAATTTAAAAATCAAATAAATCTAGAAAGATAGTTCAGTGAATGAAAACATTTGCTCAGCAAGCATGAGGATCCTGGTTCGAATCCCCAGCGTCGACATAAGCAGCTGAGAAAAGCTGCACACAATCAGATCTGGAGCGTTGTTTTATGGCCTTGTTTCTTTGGTCTTCTAACTGTACCTGCATGGCAATCTCATGTACCTGATCTGGGGAATTTTCTACAGGTTTTCTGAAAACGGTCTCTATATTTCATCTGAAATTGTTCTATGCTCACCATTCACAGATCTGATCACTTAATGCTGCCTCTCAGACCTTGGGATATTCTGTGCGCCCTGTGAACATTGGTGAGGAGTCCCATGGGGATTTTTCCTCCCTTCCTGTGCAAGTGTGAGTGTGCACGGGTCAGTGTACGTGTCTGCAGTGTATCCACACAGGTGTACCTGTGTGTGTTTTTGAGTGGAAGCTAGAGAGGTCGGAATGCTGACTTCTATTGCTCATGCTTTACTGAGATGGGGTCTCTCCTCAAACCTAGAGCTTGCATGGCTTTGCCTGGGTTAGCAGCCAGCCAGCCCTAGTGATCCTGTCTTCATCAGTACATTGCTGATGAAAGGGTGACCACATCTGCCTCTTTCCTCGGCTGCTGGAGTCTGAACCAGGAACATGTTATTTGATTTATTGTTTTTATTTTTAATTTCAGTTTGCCTTTCCTTCTGTATTTCTGCCTCTTTTTTTGAATTCTACCTTTCTCCACCTTTAGATAGCACATTGCCTTCCATATTTTATCCAAATGTTTATGCTTTCTTTGGAATTTATTCTTTTATTTCTTCAAACACACACACACACACACACACACACACACACACACACACACACACACACACACATCATAACCATTTCTTTGAAATCACTGGGATGCCATCTTGTTCCATCTCACTGGAGTCCAATGGCAGGAATGGGAATTTCTGAAGCCATGTTGCCTTGGCTTTTCATGCTTTTATAGTGTTGTGTTGGGACTATTGCACCTGGGGTTAAGGAACTGGTTGGATTTTTTTTTAATTTAAATCATCTTCTTCTTTCAGCAGAAGTATTTAAGAAGGTCTGGGCTGCAGATAGGGTGCGATGCCATTTTTCTCTGGTAAACTGGTGTTCAGGGCACTCCTCTGAGAGTAGAAATCTGTCTACTAAACAATCACCATGGAAGGGTAGCCTCAGTATGAAAGTATAGTCATGATCAAATAAAGAATAATCATCCCTCCTGGCCAGTCACTGAGGAGGTGAGTGAGCAGCTCGCTGTGCTGAAACTCTGGTCACTGAGGGGGAGTACAAATGGAAAACAGATGAGAAAGACCACCCATCCATGTTGACTGAGAGAGAAAACTTGAAGGGGGAAATATAAATAATAGAGGGGGTCATGGGGACAAATAGAAGGGAGATGAGACAATTTTGACCAAAGTTAAAATCAAAGAAAGGGAAATAGGCTCAGTCAGAAAGAGAACAGACCCGGCTCTCTGGAACCTGAGACACGAAGACCCCACAAACCATGCCAGCCAGTGTGCTTTGAAGGAAAACAATGAAAGAAGGAGAAATAAGGGCGAAGAAGAAGAGTTAACAAGAGAAGAGAGGACAGGAGCGGAGCACCACAGAACCAGCTCACTGGATGGGTACTAAAGAGGAATACTGTGAAGGGGGCTGGACGATGGGAGTGCAGAGTGGGGACCTACTCTGGCCTGGTTTCTGGCTTGGGTCTCAACACTCTTGGCTTTCCCACCCTTGCTCCCAGGAGCCTGCCTTGTCCTTGGTTGTTTTTTTGTTTGTTTGTTTGTTTGTTTATTTTTTTTTGTTTTTGTTTTTTTTCTTGATTATTCTTTTTCTTTTTTTTGATACTTTATTTACATTTCCAATGTTTCCCCCTTTCTAGGTCTTCTCCAGGAAGACCGGGGGGGGGGGGGGGGTCAGGCCAGTTGACACTGTTGCTCCCTCCATAGGGCTGTAGACTCCCTCAGCTTTTTCCGTCCCTTCTCCAACTCCTCCATCTGGGACTTCACTCTCAGTCCAGCAGTTACTGTAAAGTGAAACTTGGGTATTCCAAACGTATCAGTTAATATCCACTTATCAGTGAGTACATACCATGTTCATTCTTTTGTGACTGAGTTACCTCGTTCAGGATGATATTTTCAAGTTCCATCCATTTGCCTGCAAATTTCATTAAATCATTGTTTTTAATAGCTGAGTAGTACTCCATTGTGTAAATGTACCACATTTTCT
The DNA here is from genome assembly GCA_028551405.1 of Uromys caudimaculatus. NCBI lineage: Eukaryota > Metazoa > Chordata > Mammalia > Rodentia > Muridae > Uromys > Uromys caudimaculatus. Next base: position 7 of record JAPYYD010004682.1, on the reverse strand, counting down.
GTATCCA
>JAPYYD010004681.1:0-12870 GCA_028551405.1 Uromys caudimaculatus | reverse complement strand
GCTTCACCCTGGCTTACCACTTTGATTTCAGCCATAGCTGGCCCCCTTCTTATAGTTTTAGTGATTGTGACCATAGGTCCATGTGTTGTTAATAGAGTTGTGAGCTTTGTTCAAACTCGCCTTGATGCGGTGCAACTTTTTGTGGCACAGCAACAATACCAGCCTCTGAGGCTGGAAGGAGGAGATGCCTATACTCCGCACATACAGTATGATGATGTTGATATCGCCGAAAGCCATGTATAGGTGCACACAATATACAGTGCTTACTTGTAACCCACAGACAAGTCCTTGGTACTCACTCCCGGGCCTAAAGAGGAAGTAACTCTCTTTCAGCCACACTACTCAATGACGGACAACCTCCCAACCACTAAGACCAACCTAAGACAGAGTGTTCTATAGAATGACAGAATTCCTCCAAGATGGGTAAGACTTAGTTGGTTTGGGCTGACCTAAGACAGGGGGTGCGACCAGACACTGAGAGCCCTCATGCCCGTGCCTAACTTGTACCCCCCTATTTTCTTAACTAAAAGAAAAGGGGGAGATGTGGGAAGCGCGTGTCTTCATCAGCCTGCTCTGATGTGTGCCCTATAATGCCATTACAAGATGGCACGGGCATCCGCCTGTGGTTTTCCTCATCCTGTAAACAACATGTGCATGGCGCATGCGCAACCCATAAAAGGGCGCCAAAGTGTATGCCAAGTGCAGGCTCCTCCTCTTTAATCAGGTCACGAGCTGAAGCCACCAATCAGGCTGTGCCACACCGCTTATTGGGTTATATAAGGGAGCTGTTTTCTGAGATGGGGGTTCCTCCACCATCAACGGCTGAATAAAGCTGAACTGCAGACGAGGCCTGCGTGTCGCGTGTCTTCTTGCTGGCGAGAGGTGCGCGGGACACAGGGGCATATGCCTCTATTGAACCCTTAGGATTATTTTGCCATGCTGGTCATTGTGGGTCATAGGTGCTGTAGCTGTAACCATACACACAAGTAACATTATATAGACTTTGCATGATATATTTATATGTGCATATATACATATATACACATATATGTATATATATATACACATACATATATATGTGTATATATCTATACATGTATATATATCTATGTATACATACATATACAATACATGCACAAATATATTGCTCATATATATCTCAATAATATATATAGATATGAATAATGAAAAAGAGGCTATAAATTTGAAAGGGGCTATGTGAGAGGATTTGGAGGAGAAAAGGAAGGGAGAAATAATGGTGTAATTATATTATAATTTTAAAGAATAAAAGAAATAATAAAAACATAAGGGAAAAGATAATCATCCAAACTAACACTGAATCAAAGACAGAAGGAAAACAGTATTGTTATTACAAAAATGCTGAGTGAGGACTCAAGGGGCTCTGTGAAAAAGATAGAGAAAATTTCTCTTCATTTTAAATACTTGGAAGAATTATCATTGTGGAAAAAATGGAAATGAAGAATGTCTAAGCTGTGCAGTTGAGTTGTGTAGCAAGAAAAAAGAGAGAAGAGTGAGGCCTCCCAGGAAGGTTGACAGGGTTCTGCCAGGCACCCAGGGCCAGAGAAAGAGCAGCCACCTGGAGGATGGCTGGGCACTGTGGATGACCCTTGTTCCCTCAGTGATTTTGTTTGTGTCCCTAGAAACCATTTTCTTGAGAAAATAAATATCTTCTCATGGGGCCAAAATCCCTCATTCAGAGCCAGTCCTCACTGGGAAAAGGGAACAGACACTGAATGAGAAGCACAGTGGTCAGACATGAAGAAAATCCTGTATTTTTTTATAGTGTAGAAGAATAACAAAACCTTAATATAGACTCCTCAAGGAGACCATGCAGATCCACCTGTCCAGACCCCTCTTGAAATGCAATTAAGACAACTTAGATCTGAATGAGGGTGCTGTTGCATTCAGAAATCTGAGCCCAATCTCTTGGGAATTTCTATTTACATGCATTAATTAATCCAGGAGATATCCTAAGCAATTGAGGAGAGGCTGTGATTATATCTTGATTGATTTGAGACATATCACTTCTTATGCAATTAATATTTGAACACTATGCCAAAATAATAAATAAATAAAGCCCAGCAAAAGTAAGATTCTGAGACAGATATAATTACATAGACCATAACTAAACAGACTGAATCTCTCATTATTTGCTTTTATTAAATTTCTGATGAGATTCAGCATCTATACAAAAACCACAGCATCAGTGAAACTAAGACACCGGGACAGACATAATAACATGGGTAAAATCTGAGCTGGAAAAGTCTTTCATTATTCACATTTATTCTGTGTCTTGTGGGATTTTAGCATCTTTGAGTTTTTAACCCTCTTAAAAAAACTCATCTCATTAAGATCATCTATGCTTTCCACACTTTGATTTCTTCACTGTCTGCCATGGAACCAAAGTAAGCTTTTATTTTCTGTTAAGCCCATGAGACTGTGAAGTCCGTGGGCATGGAATGGGGCATAGCTAATCTGCTTAGCCTGTTTGTATCTGCCCTTCTCCCTTCTTGTGGAAACATGATACACTATAAGGATGCTTTCTGATCTGTGTCCTTTGTCTCCAGCTTCCTTCGGAGTTGTTCTTCTTCCTTGATGTTAGCCTACTCCTTAATAGTGTTGAGCCACAAAAGAAGGCAACACAGTGTCAACTTACTACCAGTTCCTTTTCTTAACTGTCACCATCACAGGAATATTTAATAAATGTAAACACTTAAGGGTTGACTTTTGGGAGCCTCAATGGATATTATTCTTTATGAAACTCACCATGGATGTTATTTTTGGGTTAACTTTGACCCATCCTCAATGGCAGGTCAATATTTTCTTTTTTTTTTTTTAGTTTTCATTTTAAAAAATTGTGTGTGTTGCATGTGTTTATCTATAGTGCCCACAGAAGCCAGAAGAGGGCACCAGATCCCCTGAAGCTAGTGTTACAGGCCAGTGTGAGCTGCCTGAGGAGACTGCTAGTAACTGAACTCATATGCTTTACAAAAGCAGCAAGTGTTATACACTGGGCCATTTCCTCAGGCCCAGCCTTGTCTTTTTAAAACATTTAACAGTAGTGAGCCATCTCAGTTTTTGGACTCTATTCTAGAATATGATTACTCGAGTATTTTATAGTTAAAGGAATCTATAGTTCACCCTTCTAGTAGGAAAGTCCAAGGTTCTTGGCATCTGTTGAGGGTCTACTTCCTGGCTCATAGACATGTATTTTTCTGTGTGTTTTCACATTGCAGAAGGGACCAGGAACTCTCTGGGGTGTCTTTTATAAAGTCCTAATCCTGTCCAAGGATGTTTTGACTTTATGATTCAATCACTTGACAATGGTTCCACCAAATACCATCACACAGGAAGGAAGCACCAATATATAAATTTGGATAGAAGAGTGCAAATAACTGAGGCTTAGCATTGTCGGGCTTCCAGAAATACCCCCCAAAACATATCTTGTGTAGACCGTGGGTGAGTAAGGGTGGATGAACTTTAGGTTGTGTTTCTTATGTGACTAATGAGCTATATCTGAATAAGTTGTTGAAGAGCCTTGCGAAAGGCAGTTGGTGTTGTGGTCTATGTATTTCTTTTTTTTTTTATTTGAAGAGCATAAAACTGGTATTTGATTGACATAGTAATACCTGCTGCTTTCATCCATTCGGTTCTTTTGAATGCTTTTCCTCTGACACCTTGTGCAGATAAAACCAAACCAATCAAACAAAGCCAAATAAAATAAAGTAAATAAAAATAAAAACAATAAGAGAGTCATGGACAAACAGCATCTAAGCTCAAAGATGAACTACTCATCCTTCAAGTCCCAGCTTGATGCTGAGGTCTTTGTTTGTAGCAGGTCCTGTGCTAGACATCAGGACTTGACAGAGTTCTTCTTTTAGAGGCTAGAGGGTAAATTCTCTAAGCTTCTAGAACCAGACAGTGTCTGCTTTAACTCCACAACCCCAGTGTGCATGAGTGCTCACTGAGGCAAGAGGAAAACCAACAGGTGCAACCATGCCAGCCTGACTATTTACTCAAATAGGAGGAAGGTAGGTCTGGCCCATCAGCAATGGTTTTCCAGCTGCTGATCCCATGTTTGATCCCTTCGATTCACAAAGCCATGCAAAAAAAAACAAAACACACATTACACACTCAACTGCAGCCAACAGTTTCAGCTCTGTCTATAAAGGAATAGTCAGAGGGTCAGAGAAGCACAAGGGGCTAAGTCTGGATATGAACATGACTTCACAACTCCAGAAAAGCTCCTGTTGTATGTATAGAAAGCACTTGGTAAATATTCCATGTTCACTGGGTGTTCATCTCTCACCTTTTCTCACAGCATCTCCATTTCTTTCCAAAGAGAAGGGAACAAAGATGCCAAACCCATTTAAAGTCTAGTCCTTGGCTGTTTCTGACAGTCCCCCAGGCTTTCCAGGTTGCACCCCACAGTCTTGGGGGCTCATTACTAGCAGCAAAATGCAAATTTGAGTCTCAAATGTTGTCCTTATTCATTATTGAAAGGCATAGACAATTTATTTTTGCTTCCATACTCCTCCCGCAGTCTCAGTGCAGAAATGTCCTTGTTTGCAGTGTGCAGATTTCATTTCTGACACAGGTGCAGATTTGGTTTCTCTGAGAGGAAAAAAATACATATGTCAGAGGAAAGTGAAGTCTTTTGGTCCAAAGCTCTGCTCACATGTTGAGTTTCAAACCTCTTTTCTCTCAAATTATCCTCCTGAAAGAGGACTCTGTTGGTTTAGGTGAAGGGATGTGTTCAGAATGTAGATTCCACCATGCAGAGAGCTGCCAGGAATAGCTGATCATCCACAGAGGGAGGAAGAGGAAAGGACTTAGATGTGACTCCATGAATCAACTCAGCATGACCAAAGAAGAGAAAACTCATTTATAGAGGAGAAAATGTTGATCATCTTATTCAGGGAAGGAAAAACAGAAATCCATTTAAAACCTGATTGGCTGACAAGACACCAGGATAGAAATGTTAGAAAAACAGGTGGGCATAAAAGTCCATAGTTGATTGTGAAAGTCAGATTTAGAAGTGTGATTTGGAAGCTGAATGGTTGCAGATGGATTTAAATATACTTGATATCAGCTTGACACTGCCTAATACATCTGAGAGGAGCACCTCAATTGAGAAATTATGTATATTAGATTGGCCTGTGGGTTGGTCTATGGGGGATTGTCTTGGTTGTTAACTAATGTGTGAAGACCACACCCACTGTGGGCAGTATCATTCCCTAGGCAGGTTATCCTGGGCTGAGTAAACCTTTGAGTGAGTCAGTCAGCAGCATTCCTCCATGGTTTCTGCCTCAAGTTTCTACTTGGGTTCCGGCCCCGACTTAGTGATAACCGTGACCTGGAAGTGTAAGCTAGATAAATTCTTTCTTTCCAGGCTACTGTGGAGAGTGTCATTCCCTAGGCAGGTTGTCCTGGGCTTAATAAGAAAGCTAAATAAGCATAAGCATTTGAGTGAGCTAGCAAGCTACATTTCTCCATGGTTTCTGCTTCAAGGTCCTACTTGGGTTCCTACTCTGACTCCGTGATATCTGTGACCTGGAAGTGTAAGCTAAATAAACCCTTTCTTCCCCAAAGTTGTTTTTGCTTATGATGTTTGTCTTAGTATTAGAAAGGAAACCTAGAACAGTTAGGCTTGTTGTATGGCTGAAAGGATGTTTACTTCTGTCTCATGGGAAACATCTATATATCTAGAACTTTCTATGTGTTTCTAGCTGTGCAGAAAGTAGAACTTCCAGACTCATGGGCTCCAAGAATCAGAAGCTGAGAGGAGTCACCCAGTGTAACACCCATGGCTTGACAGTGCCAGCTCTGTGCAGAGGATTGGAATGAGAGCACCCTAGATGTTAGACATTACAAAAATCAGTGTAGAGGTTCCTCAGAAAACAAAAATAGATCACACAACCCACTATCCCTTTCCTGGGAATTTATCCAAAGGACCCCAACTTCATACACTAGAGATGCTTCCAGGTTCATGTTTATTGCAGCCATATTCTCAAAGGACAAGCAAAAGAATCAACCTGGGTGTCCATCTACAGATGTCTGGATAAAGGAAATGTGGTGTAGCTAGATGGCCAAATTTTATTCAGCCACAAAGGAGAATAAAATTATGTCATCTGCAAGGAAATAGATGCAACTGGAGATTATTATACCAGTGAAATAAAAACTAATACAGAATATGTGGTACATTTACACAATGGACTACTACTCAACTATTAAAAACAATGACTTCATGAAATTCACAGGCAAATGGATGGAACTTGAAAATATCATCCTGAGTGAGATAACTCAGTCACAAAAGAATAAACACGGTATGCACTCACTGATAAGCGGATATTAGCCCAAAAGTTCTAAACACCCATGATTCAATTCATAGCAACTGTTGAACTGAGCGTGGGGTCACAGACGGAGAAGTTGGAGAAGGGACTGAAGGATCTGTGGCAGTTTGTAGCCCCTTGGGGAGGGAGCAACAGTGTCTACGGTCAGGCCCCCTGGTGTTCCCAGAGACTGGACCACCAACCAAAGAATGCATATGGAGGGACCAATGGTGCTGGCCACATACGTGGCAGTGGAGGACCTTGTTGGCCATTAGTGGGAGGAGAGGCCCTTGGATCTGAGAGTGTTAGATGCCCTAGTATAGGGGAATGCCAAAGAGGGAAGATGGGAGTGGGTGAGTGGGTGGGAGAATACCCTCATAGAGGTTGGGGGAGGGGGGATGGGATAGGGGGTTTCCAAAGGAGAGACCTGGAAATGGGAAAACATTTCAAATGTAAATAAAGTATCAAAAATAGAAAAAACAAAACAAAACAAAAGTAATATGAGGTTGTGAAATATGGTCAAACTACATTATATATGCTTATGAAAATGTCTGTTCAAAACCCAGGATCATGTACAATGAATATACATCAATTAAAAACAAAATAAAATTCCTAAGTCTCTTATTTTATTCCCCTCACTTGCTCTGGGAATTGAAAGAGAAATAAGATAGAGGCTAAAAACACAGAGAAATCCTGACAGGTAGAAGCATATTCTCTACCCTCCATTTTGTCCTGTGTTCATTTGTTTATGTGCATGTGTGTGTGTGTTGTGTGTACTTGCACATATATGTGTGTGCATGTGTGTGTGTGTGCATGTTTATGTGCATGTGCATGTGTGCCTGTGTGTGTGTGTGTGTGTGTGTGTGTGCGTGTGTGTGAGCGTGCATGTGGAGACTCGTATTTGATGCTGGCAATCATCCTTGATCACTCTTCCAGGCAGGGCCTCTCTCAATCAAACTAAGAGCTAAGATCTTGTCAGTATGGCCAGTGTTTCTAGGCAGTTGGCTGTGAGAACACCATTTTCATCTTCTGAGGCTGGAATGACAAGCAGGTTGAGATGTACACCCCATATTTACACAGTTTCTGGGGATCTGAACTTCAGACCCATGTTTGGGTAGCAAGCTTTTTGACCACCAAGCTGTCTCTCTAGTTTCTATTAACCCAGACAGAGAGTCCCCAGCTGTGTAAGTTAACAATCTGGCATTCCCCATCTTAGGTGTCAATGTATCACAGTCTATTCAGTCTTTCTAGTGCCTTTCAACCTGCAGTTATATTTTTAACAGATATTTCCCTGGTCTCTGAGGGCAATAGGGAGCCATGAAGACTTCCTTTCCTTTGTTGGGATGCAAGACTCTGAGTCTGTAAAATTCTCCCCTGTCACTTGAGATGAAGGGTTCTGTAAGTCACCAACACTAGTTCGTTCTTTCTTTCTTTCTTTCTTTCTTTCTTTCTTTCTTTCTTTCTTTCTTTCTTTCTTTCTTTCTTTCTTTCTTTCTTTAATTTATTTATTTATTTTGATACTTTATTTACATTTCCAATGATTCCCCTTTTCTTTGGAAACCCCGTGTCCCCTCCCCCTCCCCGCCTCTGTGAGGGAATTCCTCCTCCCACCTACCCTCCCACCCATTTCCATATTCCCACCTTGACATTGCCTTTTACTGGGGCCACTAGCACCCTCAGGCCCAAAGTCCTCTCCTTTCTCCCTGGTGGCCATCGAGGTGATTCTTCTGCCTCATATGTAGTCCAAATCATGGGTCAATAGATGTGTATTCTTTGGTTAGTGGTCTGAACTAGAGAACGACCATTCAGGAAACACACCTCCGGGATAAAGGGAACACTAGTTCTTATACCACAACCATTGTCTCCTGTGTTTTAAATTCTTTGTTTCTGCAATTAGAAGCAGGCCTCACCTATCTTTAACCCACAGCTGGGTTTTCATGTTTTTTTCTTTTTCTTAGCACACAGTGAGTTTTGTAAACAAGCTGCTACTTATTCTCTCCTTAGGACAAGGAGGCATTATCCTTTGGCATGCATTAGGTAATTTGCATCTTATGGTATATTCAAAGGTAGATTTAATAATAGGTTGTTCTATTGTTGTCTTATACAGACTTGGGGGTGAAACTCTTCCTTGAGATTCAATTCCATTCTGAGTGTTTTGGTGAGAACTGACTCTGTTTTTGAAGATTGGAGAGTGACGGTATTTAATAGTTTCCCATGGTGCACTGTATTAGTTACTTTCTGTTGCTGTGCTAAGACATCAGGACCCAGGTGACTTACAGAAGGAGTTTGGTTTGGCTTTAAGTTCCAAAGGGATGAGTCCATCATGGCAGTGGTCGGGGTGGGGGTGGGCATGGCAGCAGGAGCTATGACAGGAGATTAAACCCTGCTCTCATTTGATGGTGTTCTATTTCATTCTCCATGGTGCTTTGACTGAAAACAGAAGAGACAATGAAGACTCACATGTATATGGTTTAGGGGAGTGTCTTAGTTTATTGGTGCTAAGATAAAAGACCTTGACCAAAGCAACTTAAATAAAAAGCGGTTTATTTCAGCTTACAATTCCAGGTTGTATTTCACCATAGCAGGGGAATTATATCAGCAGTGGCTTGAAAGAACTGGTCGCATATGTCCACAGTCAAGATAAAAGAAGGATAAATTAATGTATGGATGGCAGTATTTGGCTCACTTTGTGCACCAGGGATTGGTACCACCCGCATTGGGCAAGTCTTCCAACCTCAATGAACTCAGTCAAAATAACCTCTTACAGACATGCCTACAGTCCAACCTAATCTACGCAACCCCTTAATGAGAATCCTTTCAAGGTGATTCTAGATTATGTCAAGTTGACAATTCAAAGAAACCATTGTAGGGATGCCTACACCAGAGAGTCTCTGTCTATTAACTCTCTGTTGCTTATTTCACAGTCGGCTGATCCCAACTGAGGGAAAAACCTGCTGGTGCCACACTCAAAGTTCTTTCCTTTCTAATGCAAACTGAAATAAACAGATTTTCATGTAGCAGCTTCCTGCTTTGCATACCTGTTACAGCTAAACTCAGTATCTGCTTGTCATGTAAAAGACTAACTCTAGCCATAAAAGGCTCAGAGGCCCCAGCATGTTGAAATTCTCTGGAATTGATAGTCCCCTTGTGCTACAGGGGCATGTAACCTGGAAGGGTGGACCTCATCTCTCCCAGAAGTCTCCCTGGATTTCTTTATTTTGGTAGGCAAGGCCTCTCCACCAAGCTATGGATGGTCTCATGTGACCCAGAGCTCTGTGCACCGAAGTTCAGCAACCATGAGCTAGCTAAAACTAGTCAGAAGCTACTCTCAAACCAGTACTATAGATTTCACTTCTGCTTCCAACCTTCACTATAGAGGTGGTGTCTGAGTCACAGAGCACACATCTTACAAGGTCCTATTGTTATAAACAGTCCCATCCCTTGATATGCATGCCTGCCTTCCATGCCTCTGTGATAGCCCTGTGTGTACATGAGGATAGCCAAACCTTGCAGGGCTCCACGCTTAACTTCTTACTTTAGTTATAACTACACGGTGAAGCAGCATTGAAAGAAAATGATATTTTGGTCTTGGGTGTCTGGCATGGGTGATTGTGGTCCAAATCTAGTCAGACCTGCTGTGCTTGTTGAGATAAGAACCCTACCCTGGGCTCCAACCATTGGACATGGAAGGTAGGGGGCTTATACAACCCAGGGTAGGTGCTTGCTAAGGTTGTTCTGCTAGCTCTGATTCACAGGGGTGGTATTATCATGCATGGACTTTGAAGGAAAGTCTTTTTTTTCCAGGCCAAGCTACTTGATGCTCAGCCTCAGGTAGTTCAGTGAAGAGCTGAAAAATGACTTCAGTAAAATCCAAGTTTGACTTTATTAGAAGATTGGACCACCATCCCTCCATTTCCAAAGCAGAACCTGAAGCTATTTGCCCTTCTTCTTTCTGACCTCAGGACCTTTCAGGTCAGAAAGAAGGAAAAATAACCATGGACAGCTGCAAAGTTGTTTCACCCTAACCCTTCCCCCATCTCTCACTTTCTTGAGTCTCAGTGTGTAGCCCAGACTAGTTCACTGCTGCCTAGCTTCTCTCTCTCTCTCTCTCTCTCTCTCTCTCTCTCTCTCTCTCCTTTCCCCTCCCCTCTTCCTCTCCTTTTTCCCCTCCTCTCTCCCTTCTCTTTTCTTCTTTCCTTCCTTTTCTTTTCCTTTCTTTTCTTTTTCTTTTGTTTGTGAGTCTGGAGTGATGGTTCAGCAGTTAAGAGCACATGCTAGTTTCTCAGAGGGTTCCATTCCCTGCACCCATGTCAGGAGGCTCATAACCGTCTGTAACTCCAGTGCCAGGAAAAGTGATGCCTCTGGCCTCCATGGACATCTGCGTTCACATGCACATACCAACCAGCAGAGACACGCACCTAAGCATAATTAAAACCGTAAGATAAATACTTTTGAAAAGTCACTTTTTATTTATCATGTATGAGCTTGCATGCCCATGCATGCCATGGTGCACACGTGGAGGTCAGAGGATGACTTTTGACACTCAGTTCTCCCCTTTCCCCTCGTGGGTCTCAGGGACTGGAGTTCAGGTTGTTAGCTCGGTGGCAAATGCCTTTACCTTCTGAGCCATCTCTGCATTCTCCTACTTGACCCTGAGTTTGCAATTCTCCTGCTTGAGTTTTTGAAGTGCTAGATACTCCTTGCTTCTTTTTTTCCCCAGCCAAGCATGTCAGGTATATCCCTGATAGAGTCATATTGGAGTGGAGAAAGAGCAGAAAGAAGTTATGCATGAAGGCCAGATACTGTCATATAGTAACACTGCTATTCTTCCAGATTGACTTCATGATTTCTTTTTAAATACTTTCCCAGCCTCAGAACTGTGGGATTCTTAGATCCTTAGCATTCAGCATAAAGCTCGACAGATGCAAGATGTCCAGTGACGCTTTCCAAATTAGCAACATCCCCCTTTTAAGAGTTAAGTATAATCTAAATCTGTATCAGTGTGTTACAGCTTTCAGCACACTGAGTCTTTTCTTTTGCTGGGATATTTGCATGTATAAAGTAGTCAATTGCCTTGGACATGGCTCAGAATCTATTGCTCATTAAGTGAGCTCCAGACAAGATAGCAAGGATATTAGCCTGATGCTAGAAGTAAGTCTCAAGGGCATGGTACAATTATTCATTTGCTAAATAACACAGACACACAATGACTTAATTACAGTATTTTGTTGCAAAGTAGAATTGTAGTGATTTCCCCATCAGTGTATCTCATTAATGAGATTTGCTAACTGTTATTGGCAATATTGTAAGATGCCCCCTTTCTTTTAAATCATTTCCTAAATTGCTCGAGTCATTTGTGGGAGAGGAAAGTTCCTATTCCTTCTGTGGAGGAAAAGCATTCATGCTTCAGAAAATTCTCAATGTTAATTTTTTTCCTTGGGTGGAATGAGCCACGTTTAAGTTATTATCAAACAGTAAGCACCCACATGTTAATGTTAAACACCAAAATTCCATGAACCCAATACAGTAATATCAAATGTTATATTTTTGTGTAGTGGCTCTGGAATAGTTAATTATGTGACCAGGACAAGCTCCTACACACACACACACACACACACACACACACACACATGAAAGTACACGTGTTGTGTGTACAAGAAAAAATTAAAGATAGAAAAGAAGCTAGTTACATTTTTATTCAGCTAATAAAATGATGTAATTTAATTAAGAGTTCATTAAATTGGGATTGGTTATTGTAAAGACTATGGTAAGAACTCTTGCTCCAAATATGGGCAGAAATGTTAATAATAAAGAGCCAGCTTTAGAAATTTGGAAAGAGGAACACTCCAGACAGAGGCAATAGCATAACTCATATGGATTGAGCAACTACTGGGTTCTCAGTTTCTCTTATGCAGAAAGTCACTGTTGGGATACTCAGCCCTGATAGTGCAAGCCAATCTTACAATCCCTCTTACAATATATGTTCATTCTATTGGTTTTGTTCCTTAGAGAACCCAGACCAATATACCACCACACCAATGCTAGCTGCTCTTTGTAAAGACTCTCAGTTACTAACACTGCAATCCTTTATAGCGTGTACCACTTCCAAGCCTGACATCTGTTTATTGTGCAAGCTGCAGCCTACTCCATGATGAAGCAATGACCATGACATCGAGATGTTTGATTCATTGCACCTCCCAAATCTCTAGCCGTGCTTGGGCGAGCCAAGTCTCAATAAATATTTTTTGAATGTGTGAGACATGTCCTGTCATGTTTCATTGTGCCAGTGCTGAGGTAACTATGTGAAAGAGTCAGAGCGGCAGAAAAATAAGTCAGAGCAAAATTTTAGAGTGATACTTCTCAGCTAAGACTTATATTCAGCTTGAAATGAAAAATAAAAAATGAAAAAAACCATACCCTTATCTTAGGATTCTTCTGATATTCACCGGTACTGGTTAGCCTTAATTGCTGACATTTCTCAACATAGAGTCATTGGGAAGAGTGTCAGTGAGGGTTA
>JAPYYD010004680.1:0-12874 GCA_028551405.1 Uromys caudimaculatus | reverse complement strand
GATGATATTTTCAAGTTCCATCCATTTGCCTGCAAATTTCATTAAGTCATTGTTTTTAATAGCTGAATAGTACTCCATTGTGTAAATGTACCACATTTTCTGTATCCATTCCTCTGATGAGGGACATCTGGGTTGTTTCCAGCTTCTGGCTATTATAAATATGGCTGCTATGAACATAGTGGAGCATGTATCTTTGTTAATGGATTTCTGTGTTTCCTCTTTAAGGGCTTCTAGTTCTTTACCTCTGTTCTCTTGTGTTTCTTTAAGGTTGTTAATTTCTTTCTTAAAGTCTTCTATCATCATCATGAGAAATGATTTTAAATCTGAATCTTGCTTTTCTGGCGTATTGGGGAATCCAGGGCTTGCTGTGGTAGGAGAGCTGGGTTCTGATGATGCCAATATCCTTGCTTTCTGTTCCTTAGGCTCTTGCCCTTGCCTTTTGCCATCTTGTTAACTCTGATGTTAGCTGATCTTACTCTGTCTGGCTATGGTTTTTCCCTCCTGCTGGCCTCTGTATCAATACTCCTTGAAGACCAGCTCTCTCTGAGAGGTGTTTCTTCCACGCTCCTGGGAGAGTAATTTCTCCAGGTGCTGCTTGGCTATGGAACCCTGGTGGCCCAGGCAGAATTCTCCTGCCGCCACCAATGGGATCTAGGAGGTTTCTATGCCCACCTACCTCAGTCCCCGTGTCTCGCAGGTTTGGGGCGGTTCCTGGTGAGCTGTAGAGCTAGTCTTGGTCCCACTCCTGGCTTTTCCAAGCTCCTGGGAGGGTAGCTTTCTCCCAGCGCTAATTGGCTATGGAGCCCTGTGGCCCAAGCTGAGGTCCCCAGCCGCTGATGGAGAGCGGAAGTTTCCTGTCCTTCAGTCTCTGTGGCCCGCGTTTTCCGGGCAGAATTGGTGAGCACTGGGGCTCGTTTTGTCTCCACTCGGGGCTTTTCCATGCTCCTGGGAGAGTAACTTTCTCCCGGTGCTGCTTGGCTATGGAACCCTGGTGGCCCAGGCAGAGGTCTCCTGCCACCGATGGGATCCAGGGGGTTCCTATGCCCGCCTACCGGATTCAATATTTCTTAAAGAGGCTGTCTGCTCTCAGTGTGTAGGTCTTTTTATTCATTGTCATAACTCATTCAACTGCATTTGTGCAGGTTAGTGCCTTTGTTTTTCATTCTAGTCCACTCCTTTACATATCTTTTTGTGTCGATAACATACTGTTTTTATTTCCACGGTTCTGTCGTATATCTTGAAATCAGGCATATTGATGCTTTCAGCATTATTCTCAGAGCTGGGACAGGTTATGAGAAGAGAAGACAGTGATAGGTGGTAAGGGGCTCAGCAGCCGCTAAAGCACATATACAAGGTGCCCATCCCTGGGTGACCAGGTCTAATTTCTTTGCTATGCTAAGAAATTATGTATGCGTGCTTTTCATGTTCAAATCTTTGCTCTTCCCATTTTCAACATCCTTTTGTTGTTGTCATTCTGTATATTTAATGGTTTAATTATAATACAGGACATTACTTTCTGGCCTTGTCTCTTCGGTGTTTTTAAAGCCTTTTGTACCTGTGTGAACATCTCTTCCTAGATTTGGGCAATTTTCTACTCTGATATTCTTAAAAATATTTCCTTGACCTTTAAGCATAAAATTCTTCTCCTTCTGTGGCAACGATGTGCAGGTTTTGCCATTCCACAGTGTCCTGTAGGTTGTGAATGTTCTGTTTGCACCATCTTATTACCTTATCTCTGTCATTGTCTGACTATTTTCTTCCCCCACCCTGTTACCAAGCCTTTATATTCTGTCCGCCCCTCGGTCCATTTTGCTGGTAAGGGTTTTATTTGCCACATTGAAATGTTCATTTCCGGTATTTCAGTTTAGTTTTATTTTCAGTAGTTCAAAGTCTGTTGAACACTGGTTTCATATCTTGTATTTCATTTAGCTGTTTATTTATGTCCTCTTGGAGGCCATTCAAGATTTTACTTGTGTTCTCTTTGATTTCCTTGGACATACTTTTAATCATTATTTTGAATTCTTTGGAGTCTCCTTTAATTTACTCTCATTAGAGGACATTACTGGGAGATTGGCAATCGGGTTTTTGTGTCTCTTGCGTTTTCACATTAAGACTCGAACATCTGGTATTAGGTTGTTAATTTGACTCCCTGCCCCACCCCCACCCTGCAATCAGCCTTATTCTTTCAGAGAAAGTGTTTGCAGTGTTGGAGAGGGACTAGTTAAGTGAAATTTTCTCTGCTAGGCTGTCTCTTGTACTCTCCTGAAGGTAGAATACTGTGTACAAAAATAATCATTATCAATGGGTAGGCCAATGAATATACAGTAACAGTCAAATAACAATCAAAACCATCACCCCTTAAATGTCAATCAGTTTAGGAAACTAACAACACTAATAGTGTAGTGTGCATTGACATAATGGTTGCTGTGAATATAAGAGGAAGGGGGGAATCAAAGATCGGGGGTTAGTATTGAGCTGATAGTGAAAGCTAGAGATGGGGAGACAATAAGGACAAGGGGTGATGATGTAAAATAAAAAGAGAGAGGTAAAGCTAATCATTCAGATAACCCAAAGAGTTCTCAGGTCTCAGAAGGCTGAGACACAGGGACCACATAATCAGGTAAGGCTGTGTTGTCTGGAAAAACGTATTGTTCATCATTCATGAGAAAATGAGAATAGAAAAAAAAGGGAAAGGAAAAGGGGGTGGGGGTGAGGGTGGGGGAAGACCATAACAGAGCTGGCCTCCTAAATTGACACTGGGTATTAAATAAAAGAGACAGAGTGAAGAGAGAGAAGTGGACATGTAGAGACTGGATATAGTCATGCCTACTTTCTGGTTGCAACTTTGACTCTCTTGGAACCCCTTCCCAGGATCTGTGAGACGTTTCAGACTCACGAGGTCAGGACACTGGTATAGGGTCCCAGATGTTGCTCATACCCCTAGGTGGCTGCCCGTGCCATTCTTGCACATGGGTGCACCCTTGTAAGGTCAAGGTTGGATCACACATGCTGGTCTTGTCAATGGGCCAGTCCATTCATGGCGTATATCACCCATGCTGGTCACATCTCTGAGTGTTATTTCTAAAATCTGGTTGTGATTCTATGGGGCCCTTTCTGATGTTTAGCTTACTGCTGTGTCCCAAGTTCCTTTGAAGACTATGACTTTGCTTAAGTTTCTACCTTACTGAATACTTCAAGGTTCTGATGCAGACTTCCTCACAGTCTAGATGTATCCTGCTGACCAGTTTTCCATGTGTAAGTTCTCTAACACTTGCTCTGAGTTTCCCAGCACTGTGGTTCACCAAGGATCTGAGCTATTAAGCCAAGTTGGCTTGAGTTTCTTTAAAATAGCATCACACCACTGTGTCAGTCATTCTATGATACTGCCTCACTGCTGCTCTGGTTCCAGAGGGAGTGTTTTTCCAGCAGCATCTTCTATCTCTGCTGACACTAGGTGCTGCTTTTCCCTCCCTTTTTCTATTATTATTATTATTATTGTTGTTGTTGTTGTTGTTGTTGTTTTGTGGCTCTATTATGCCTCTTCTCCCCTCTAACATTCTCTTCTTTCTCTTTCCCCCCCAATCCCCCCCCTGTAACAGAGAACTCCTCAGAACAACCAATCCTTTAAGGATGAATTCTATTTTTTCCTGTTCTTCTTTTTAACGTTTCCTGTTTTGCTGAGTGATTAAGCTAGAGATTTTTCAGTGGTCACTCACCTCCCAGGATAGCTATTATCCACCTTTTTCATTGAACCAGTTTGTTCCCTAGAGAGTCTAGTTGATTGCCTGCATGTTATTGGCCATCTTGGATCTTTTCTCTTGTTATATCTTGACTGACCTAAATGGTGGTTTTAATTAAACTGAGGGATTGAGTCTAATAACATGAACAATGATATACACAGCTTTTTTTGTAGATGTTTGATTAGTAGAAGCTTTTGCCTCTGAGCTTGTTAAAAATAAACCTGGCTATATAAGCAAACTTCAATATGTCCCTTTCTAACCAGAGGACTATTCCCTCTTTCTCACATATAGTTTAATAGACTGTGATGTCATTTTGTAATGTTATAATTGAGGTTAATTTAAACATTTCCCCCAATATTTTAGGATGGGATGTGTGAGAAGAGCTTATAGAATCCTTTATGGGGGCCCTAGCTCCTTAGAATAACTAGACTTTTCATCACATCTGTCCAAAGAACCAGAAACCCTGTGCTGAAGAAGACATGGAAGCATCTTTAGTATGCTGGAGTATGAAGTCACTAATCACTGAGAAATGACATTTGAGATGTTTGAATTACAATGCAATGAAACTAACTTTAGGATTTATGAATAGTTGAAAGTTAGTTATAAATAACAGCTTGTTTTAACTTCAAAATAGTAAAACTGGCATTAAGTCTGTAATTATCTATCATCAGGTGCTGAGCCCCTCAAACTACCATCATATTAGATTAAACATCTGTGTTCTGTTTTTATGTTTCTGATTTTTTACATGGGAGAGAAAAGGGGTTTCCAAGCCAGTTATGGTAAGGTCTAAATGCTTCCCTTTGTGAACATTCTTCGTTCAGTGAGCAGGTCCAACATAAATATTTATACTGTAAATTCCCCTACAGGGGGATGAGGTTTTCAATGACCCCTTGTTTATAGGGATTTATTTTTCTACACTGGGAACTCAGACTTTAAATGAGGCAGCAATAGCAAATTAGAACAAGAGAACCGCAAAGTGAAGGGCAAAGGAAGTATGTAGTTAGTTGTGAGACCAGACAGTGTGGCTCATCTGAATTCTCAAAAAGTATCTCGTTTGATGCATTGCCCTTATGAACTTTTTATAAAGCAAGAGCAAAACATTCTCAGAACACATCACCATGCAGTCATACGATATGAAGCTAGCCTACCCCCAATGATGTCATTGCTGGTTTCAGACCATTATAGGAAAGGACTATGCGGATAGATAAATGAAGCCTGTGCCTTCTGGGTTTTATGGTATTGAGATCCAGACTACATAAATTATAATTTGTTTATGTCTGCTGTTTTGTGAAAGTAAGTTGGATTGCCTAGACAATGAATGTTTTGCTTGAATGAGATTTTTTTTAAGCTAGCATTTATAATGAATCACACACACAAAAATTCCTTTTGTAAAAGAAAAATGCGAAGCAGCAGTCTATCACAGATCTACTGAAGCTAGGACAAGTGTTTATGAAGTGGGGCTCAGAGGCTGACAGATGAATGCTTAACTCTGCGTTATCAGTTAGAGTTGTGTGACCAGTGGCACGTTAGATAACCTCTTCACGTGACAATTTTCTTATTTTTAATCATCATCAACAACCACAACATCTGGGTGTGATGGCGCACGCCTTTAATCCCAGCACTCAGGAGGCAGAGGCAGCGAGTTCGAGGTCATCCTGGTCTACAAAGCCTGTTCCAGGATATTCAGGACTACATAGAAAAATGCTGTCTTGAAAAAAACCCCAAAATAAATAAAGAAATAAGCTACATCTTTAATGAGGATGTGGTGAAGCCCATAAGTGCTACTGCATCATCCAGTGTCTCGCACATACTTGCCCAGTGAATGGTAGCCATTGTGGTTATTCTTGCTGGATCAACTCCCTGGCCCACGTTCTACAGCATCTAGTCTCTGCTCCCAGCAAAGCGTAAGAGAAATGTCTAAAGGGAAGTCTTACCATCACTCTTAACAACAAAATGAAACAGGGAAACCTCTAAGTTATGTCATTAATAGAAGCCATTATTAATGTTTTCTTAAGTGTTAATCTGCTTATATTTTCCATGTGCAATCAGTATACTAACAAATGCTCTGTATGTTTTTAAAAATTGTTTATCTAGATATCTATTTATCTGTCTGTCTGTCTACTTTTTTTTTTTTTTTTTTTTTTGGAACAGGGTTTTTCTGTGTAGCCCTGGCTGCTCTGGAATGCACTCTAGACCAGGCTGGTCTCAAACTCAGAAATCCACTTGCCTCTACCTCCCAAGTGCTAGGATTCTTTATATTTATCTTTAAAACAACACTTCTGTTATGAGATACCAAGCCACCATGAATTAAAAGGCTATCTACTTGCCCTCAGATTTTATGATTGGAGGCAAGTCTGATTATAGCTTCTGCACTATTTAGAATTTTAAAATACAAATGTATCTAATCTCTGACTCTACCTCATGTATTGTAGGTAAGCATTTCATGTATTTCATGTCACTGAATCTCCAAAATATTTCATGAGGTATGAGAGATATGAGATATTAGTCCTTAAACTTATGCATTTGAACCATAAGCCTTTTTAGGCATCAGGATTGAACGCCTCCTATGTTCATGGTCAGTGTACCTATGGCGGTCTATTAACAGGGAGTTTTTACTTGCTTGCTCCGTTGTTTGTGTGTATGTGTGGTTGAATATCAATACCAACATTAAAGACTATATAGTGACTTGGTGGAAGACAGAAGCTATAAATTATAGAAGACCTTGTCTCTAATCTGATTCCAGATTGACACTGTCTTCAGGGTAAGAGGCTTACCTTCTTAGGGCACTTGTTATTTTATTTGTAGTAGCCAATCTTATTCACATATAGATTTGTTTGGGCAATTGATTTAACATATTGTAAAGTATTCACGATAGAGCCAAGTACACAATAAACACTCCTTTAATGATACCTTTTATTTTGGTAAACATGAGCTACAAATGGGTAACACACACACTACAGGAGGCTTGTGGGAATATTAAAAAATAAAATAGTGTTTGGACTTGCAATTCTGTGGGAAACAAATATGTTTGCGTGAATGAAATGTCCTTTCAGAGATGCAAATGTAAGGGGTATTAGATGTGGTGATAAACTTCCTAATTTGGAGTATAGCTCAAATTTAAAAAGGTGGAGACAATAGTATCCAAACTGGGTTTTAGGAAAAAGCATGCTGCTGTTTGGAGACCCTGGAGAACACAGTACCTGGCTGAGGTATAAGCTACTATAGAGAGAAGAGGGAAGGGACGTCCCAGACCTGGGAGAGGTCTAAGTAGAAGCGGAGCCCCTTGGACACGGCATCCAGGGAGTTTATGTGCTGGGCGTGCAGCAGGGCCGGGCCACTTTGCAGATTTATCTGTTGAAATACAAGGCTGCAAGGAACGACAGCTGGCTTAGCTGCCAGGTCTGGTAATCTGAGTTTGATCCCTCAGTGCCACGTGGTCAAAGGAGAGACCTGAGTCCTGAGACGTGCCCCCCCCCACATGGACAGACACACAGACATACACACAGACAGACATGCACCCAGACAGGCAGGCAGACAGACACACACACACACATGGACAGACACACATACATACACACAGACAGACATGCACACAGACAGACAGACAGACAGACACAGACACAGACATAGACACACACACACACACACACACTTTAAAAAAAACAGAAAGACATAATAGCCTAGTTTCTTCTCTGCCTTGCTAACAAATTTCATTGTTTAGAAAACTCTCATAACAGTGCAGACACTGGGTTTAGAAACTTGAGTTTGTGAGAATAGCTACAACACTGTATTTTGTGGATGGACTCCTCAGCAAGGGCAAAGGGAAGGGGTGGAACAGAAATGAACGAATCCTAGAGACAGGCCAAAGGCCTCCCATCCCTTAACGGCAGTTGTGGGCATGAGGGCAAGGGAAGTGAAGGTGATGAACATTTCTGGCAGGCGGCCAGGAAGGCAGTGATAGTGGTCCCTGCACTCAAACCTCTGGGAGGGAGGTTGGGGCTTAATGTTTCTGCATATAGCATGTATGAAGTATAAACTGTCAATCAGGTGTCCCAGATACAGATGGAAAAGTAGGCCGGAGTTTAAATGAATAATCTACTATTAGATGGAAAAGCAAGTTGTTACAGCTACAAAAGTAATTTACTTTAGACACATTTGCAGTTTTCTTGTTACTATGGTTTCTAAAATCTAGGTCACGAAGCACATCCATTTCCTGTATCATCTATAAATCCTGTTAGGCGCAATGCATTTATTTAACAGCATTCTCGTATCTTCTGTCCTAACGTGGAGAAAGAGGACACTGCTTCCTTTCCTCCTTCTCTAAAATAAATAAATAAATAATAAATAGTAAAAAATAAGAGAAAAATAAATAAAGAACAGAGCGAGGGAGTCTGAGAGACTTTGGAAGTCACTTCTTCAAGTGCTTTGCCAGAACCTGTTTTTATCAGTTCACACAAACCCCTCTTTGCTTGATTGGCAGCTTGGTAATCCTCTTCTAAGCATTAACTGGGCAGCTTTATCTATAAATAGCATTCATTTGCAGGTATGAGGGACAAAGGTGCAGTCACAGGCAGAAGAGATTGCCTTGCCCGCCTGCCTTTTTAATCCAAGGTTAGTCCCCGAAGTATCCGTGAAGCTTCACGTTCTTGTCACACTCCTAACATCTTGAAGTGGATGATGAAAACAACTTTTCTTAGAGGAATAATGAAGTTGTCTTGGGATTTAGCTTAGTAATACTATTTTAGTGTTTCATTAGGTGACACCTGAGCCATATTTAATAAAGTTTATAGTTGGAACGCAGACTTTCAAGTTTGGAAATTTTGTATTTATTATTTTTAATTTATTGCTTGAAGTTTTCATGCATGTGTATAATTGTTTTAAATTGAATCCACCCCCACTCTCTCCCCTCCAATTCCTCTCATTTTCCCCACTTCGCTTTTCCCTCACTTATTTCCTGTATTCTTTTTAAAGCCACCGAGTATGCTTGCTGCTGATACATAGTTCCATTCACTGAAGCATGACCAGCTTATTAGGGATCACATTTCTGAAGCAAACTGACACCTGCCCCGCCTCCAGGACATCAGTGCCCAATAGCTCTTCAGCTAGGGGCGGGACTTCATAAGGCCCATCCCCATCTGAGTTGGGTATTTGGTTAGCTTGTTCTTATTTAGGTCTTGTATATATAGTTCATGTATACAACAGCCTTGCCATGTCTGGTAAACCTTATTTTACTGCAGTCTTCCCTGATTTCCATCTCTTAATGATCTTTCCACTTCTGAGATGATCCTTGATCCTCGACAAGAGTGTGAGTAATATAGACGAGCCCCGTAAGACAGAAAGCTCTTGGTATCTTTCAGTGTGGTAAAAGTGCCATTCAAATGTGTTTGGCACCTCGGGAGGGAAGTTAGTATAATAGACCATGTTGCTAGTGTTAATAGTCGTGGATTGTTTAAGTTTCTTTTTAAAATATTTTATGTAGCTACACGATGATACTAAGTTTAACATCCATTGAAGTGAACCCGTAGTCCTGTCCTGTTGAGGTGCTCCTATAGTTTAAGATTCAGGAAACTGAGGCAGGAAGGTGGTGAATTCAAGGTTAGTGTGGGTTGTCTAGCAAGACTCCAGTACCATGAACCAAAACCAAAGAAACAGATGGAAGTAGACCTTTGGCTCTCATTGTAAACAACAAGTATTCTGGCTTTCTTTGCAGAACAAAGATAATTTGAAGTTCTAGAATATAAATGTTATGAGACTAGAAAACTATGGTGAGTGAAAATTGGAACTGAGACAGGAAACTGAGGAAATGATACTATTGTGCACACCAGAGCTTGTAATGATTAGCTGCTATGCCGCCTTGCCTTTGTAAAAGACAATAGTTTGAATATTATTTCTTAAAATCAGAAGAAGCTTGATGCTTTCTGAACAGTATGATGTCTTCTGAGTGAGGAGAAAGGTGGGGACTGAAGACGAACTCAGTTCAGGCTGTTTCCTGGGCCTTTATGGGAAAGAGCAGCCCAGGAGCTGGTTAGGATGTAACCCAATCTCTCCATGTCTTACTTCTCTTACTAATCCTTACAGTCTTTTCTGGTTACAAATACAAGAATTTAAGCAAGAGGCATCTAAAATGGGATCTCAGAATGTTTGCTTTTATGTTAAAGAGTTCTATAACCACAGAAATAGTTGTCTCACCAGGAGGTGTGTGTGGTACTCTACTGATGTTTCCAATTATGCTGCCTATAAACATGTAACCTAAAACACAAAGTAGCAGAAGAGTACCAGAGGACTGCCTCCCACCAACTCATTCTCAGACACACATGTACAAAAGAGATTCATTGCTTGGTTAACTTTCAAATGCTCAGTTTGGTGAGTAATAGAGTTAGATTTCAAGAATCGAGACAGGCCGCTTTTCCTAATCTGCAGTGCATAACTTTTCTGTGTTTCTTTACTCCATTCTGAACGCTTCAAGATAAAACCCAGTGGGATCTTGAAAAATAGACTATGCCCCTTTCCTCACTTTGGCCAGGAAGAGATGGACCATCTGTTATGTTAAAAACCACTTGGTATTTCTACATGTGAAAATATTTTGTTGTTTGTTTGTTTGTTTTGTTTTGAATTTAAAAATTGTGGTTAAGTAATCAATTTTTCAAGTTCCCTGAAAACAAATTAGGTAATTGTGACCTTTGCTCTATTTAATCTGATAATTTTTTCTTCTCTTTATTAGGTAATTTTTCGATTTTTGACTTTGGTTGGCAGGACCAATGTTAAATCAAATTCTCGAGAGTGCAAGTGTGTACTTGGCCTCTTCCCATTTCTCCTTTTAGCATGTGGTATCTCTGGCTAGACTGACTTTCCTTTCTTCCCCAGGAACGTCTCAGACTGACTGTTCTCAACAGTTCTGTAGCCTCGAGCCATTTTTCCCATCCCCCCTGGCCAGAAGACAATACCTGTAGCCAGACCTGTACCTTCAGCACTTATTTACTGCTTCTTGTTGACACTAAGTATTCTTATAAATTAATCCTTGCTGAAAAATTCATTATTTATGGAGTCTTATCTTTCCAGATAATGTTTTACTTTGATACCAGAGGCATCATGTTGTAATTATGAAAAAAAATGTATTATTGGCAGGAATTGTATGTAGACTCTTGGCCAAGCCAGTTTGCAAGAAAATGAAAAGACCTTTGGATGGCCTCAGATTATACAATTTAGATATCTACTTACATCATTCAGGGTGGACTTTTGATACTCTGTTTCTATTATCTTTTTCTCTTCTCTTTTTCTTCTTTTTTCTTTTCTTTTTTAAAAATTAATCTATTTATTTTATATTTTTGGGACATCTCCCTTGTATACCTCTGTCTTGAAATTCCTATGTATACCAGGCGACCTCGTCATACTCACAGAGATCCGCCTGCCTCTGCCTCCTGTGCCATCACACCTAGCTCTGTTTCCATTTTCTAACTCCAAAGTCAATAAAACTATAATGAAGATTTGTGGCCAAGAAGGACTTTAGTGACTTTCTTCTCACTGTAAGGACTATAAATCTGTCTTGGTTTTACTCTGTGGCATGTCTTATCTAAGCAACAAAGCTGTTTCTACACTCATAATTATGAATATAGAGCTATATGTTTACAATTATATATTAGTTACTTTCAAGACTCCTATTAAGAATATTTAATATTAAAATGAAATCCTATTAGAATTTAATATTTCTTTTTAATATTAAAAATTAGTAGGTATACATTTAACAAAGTGATCTCTAGCTGAGTTCCTAATATTGTTTCCTTCTGAAACCTCTAGAGCTAGGCCTCTATAATCAGCGTGACTTTTAGCACTACTGTCTTCCAAATTTCTACCAGGACAGCCCATTTATCTTCACATACAGCATTTAACCACTTTCATTACTAGTTCAAAGTTTTAAAGTCTTCCAGCCTCCTCCAGTAACATATGAAAGCACTTCACAATACCCCACTCCTGGTACCAACTTCTGTATTAGTTATTTTTTATTGCTGTGTTAATACATATCACCAAAGCAACTTAAAGAAGGAAGGCTTATTTGGGATTATGGTTTCAGAGGGATACGAGTCCATAATAGCAAATAATCATGGCACCAAGCAGCAACATGGTGGCAGGAACAGCTGAGAGCTCACACCTTGAACCTTAAGCAGGAAGCTGAGAGTGCAGTTGAAATGGTTTAAGGCTTTGGAACCTCAAAGCTTGTCTCCAGTGACATACTTCTTCTAGCAAGGCCATACTTACTAAACATACTCAAACAGTGCTACTAATTGGGGACCAAGTATTCAAACATATGAGCCTAGTGGAGGACATTCTTGTTCAAACCACCATATGTATAAATCATGTAACTTGGATGGTGATGTGTGGGAGAACCCTAAGGAGGTTGAGGAAATTGAATGCTCAGAATTTAATAGACTCAGTACACATAAAGAAGTGGTCTCCCCACTCTCAGCAGAGGATTCATCCCCACCCTTCGCAGTTCTCTCTTCCATTGACTGGGGGAATTAATCCCACCTGTCTGTCTATGGGGCAGGCAATGATTTTCCATAAAGGAGATGCCAGAGAAGACAATGCTGATGTCTGTCAAGGACCACCTATCATTGCCTCTAGAGCTACAGATAGACTCAAGGGTAAGCAGACTCATAAATGAGAGATAGAACATGTGGTCCAGAAGAGATTCAATAACACCCACAAGCAACTCAATGAGTCTTAACATTTATTCAAACAGACATCTGGAGAATGTGTAAGTTTGGATTTTAAACATGTGGAATAATGGTGGAAGGAACATAAAATTGGATCAGGCTGAGCTTACTGATATAAGGCCATTTAGCAGAGATTCAAGGTTTAATATTGAAGTTTTCACAGTTAAAAAAAACATACCAAGAGTGGGCTGATTAAGTAAATTACACATGTATATGTTCACTTCACTAGTTCTGTTCCCTTAGAGGAGCCTGATCAACACACATTAGGCAGAGATTTTCTCATGTTATTAAATTATAAGCTCTTTTTTTTTTTTTTTCCTCCTTTTTTATTTTTGATACTTTATATACATTTCCAATGTTTCCCCTTTTCTGAGTCTCCTCTTTGTATACCCCCCATCCCCTCCCCAACCCGCCTCTAGGAGG
>JAPYYD010004679.1:0-12874 GCA_028551405.1 Uromys caudimaculatus | reverse complement strand
ATGCCCAAGTTTCACTTAACAGTAACCGCTAGACTGAGAGTGAGGTCCCAGATGGAGGAGTTAGAGAAAGGTCTGAAGGAGCTGATGGAATTTGTAGCCCCATGGAGGGATCAAAGGGCCTGACCCCCCCTCCTCCCGGTCGTCCTGGAGTTTGGACCACCAACCAAAGAATACACATCTATGGATCCATGGTTTGGACCACATATGTGGCAGAGGATGACCTCATTGGCCATCAGGTAGAGAGGAGAGGCCCTTGGGCCTGAGGGTGTTAGAGGCCCCAGTAAAGGAGAATGTCAAGGTGGGAATATGGGGATGGGTGGGCGGGTGGGTAGGAGGTGGAATTCCCTCATAGAGGCGGAGATGGGGAGGGGATAGGGGGTTTCCAAAGAGGAGACCCAGAAAAGGGGAAACATTGGAAATGTAAATAAAGTACCAAAAAAAAAAAAAAAAAAGCAGAATCTTGCTTTTCTGGTGTGTTGAGGTATCCAGGGCTTGCTGTGGTGGGAGAACAGGGTTCTGATGTGGCCAAGTAGACTTGGTTTCTGTTGCTTAGATTCTTAGGCTTATCATTTGATTATCTTTGTTGTTAGCTGGTCTTGCTGTCTCTGAGTGGAGCTTGCCCCTTCTGTGACTGTGGGTCTGTGATCTTAGGTGTGTCAGTACTCCTGGGAGACCAGCTCTCTCTGGTCGGTAATAGCATGTGGAAAGCTATGATCTAATGTGTTTCAGTACTCCTGGGAGACTAGCTCTCTCTGGGCATAATTTGGGTAGGGAGAGCTGTGGTAGGGGGTTTTCACTGGGGAGTTGATGGAAACTGGAAGGATTCTGTCTCAGATTGCTCTCTAGTTCCTGTGCCCTGTGTGCTTCTTGTGGGTCTCTCTTGGGTCAACTATTAGAGCAATAGTGGTGGTCTCACTTGTGATCCTGGGTGTGACAGCACTCTTGGCAGACCATCTCTCTCCAGGTGAGATTTAGGTATGGAGAGCTATGGCACAGGGTTATCTCCAAAATGCATATGGAAACTGAAAGGCTATATTCTATATTCTATATTCTGTATTCTGTATTCTATATTCTATATTCTTTTTTTCTATTCTTTCTTCTCTATTCAATACTCTATATTCTATGTTCAATATCTATAATCTATACTCTATATTCCATTTTATATTTCATACAACACATAGCACAGAGCACATAGAACACAGAACATAGCATGTTTCTATATTACTTATTACAAATTACATAGCACATAGCACATATTATATATTATAAAATATACAACACATTACATAAGATATACTACATATTACATATTACACATATATTTTATAGTATGGAGTATATTGTGCATTATATATTGTATATTGCATGTTAAATGTTATATATCACATGTTATTTATGTGTATTATATATAATATGTGTATACTTGCATACATAATACACATATGGTATACATGTATTATTTATATATGCCAAGTCCAGCATGGCTTTGGTGGAGACAGAATGACCCCTAGGGCCTGGGACATGACCAGCGTAATTAGGCCTCCACAAGTGTTGATGGTTTCCATGAGCATAAGGCTTGTTTGTATAATAATGTACATATTTTCACATTCCTCTGAGGAATGTCCTTCCTGTTAAAATTAATGACTCCATGATAATCATAGACAGCACAAGTTCAGGAGTCTAAGGTATGGCTAATGTTTCAGCAAATGATAAATGCTGTGACCTTCAGCATTTATCATTTGCTGAAACATTAGAGAAAGGTCTGAAGGAGCTGATGGAATTTGTAGCCCCATGGAGGGATCAAAGGGCCTGACCCCCCCTCCTCCCGGGGGGGGGGGTCATCTCAGCATTTCCACACCTTAAGGCTGTGGAAAGAACTCTAAATGCATGAGATTGAAAATACACAAATTTTCAAATATGCAACAATATAAGTATTCAAATCTAAAGGATCAGAGGCAGCTACACTATAAGACAATTTGTCAGAAAGATAGTAAAGGAGGAGATATGGAGATTTAGGAAGTGGTGATCACAGGAGGTCCCACCCAGCTAAGTTATTTGTTTATGCTTTCAAAGGCAAATTCCTGAGTTCAGGGTAGGCAGGGGACACAGCAAGCCTAGGCCCAGGTATAGTAGAAATGTTAATTTCAGGATGGGGTCCAATCCAGCTTGTTTAACTATCTGTGCTTAACATAGGCAGGCAGATCTCTGAAATCTTTTGCAATGGTAGTAGAAAATGCTAGCTAGCTATGACTGAATGGGCTGGGGTCACTAAATCCTGGGATAATCACTAGGGAACCTGGAATAAATAACTAAATTGATATGTAAATGAAACCTGGGCGTTTGTTCTGCAGGAGATGAGCTAGCAAATGTGAGAGCAGCTCTTTAGAATTTTTGTCTAGCAAGAGCTGAGGTATCTGGAGATCTCTGGAGAGGGAAAACAACTCTTGAGGAATTTTTTCTAACAGAATTTCTCATTTGGGTCAGAAAATCCATAAAGAACAAACACAGCTCTTATAGAATTTTTCTTAGCTCTTTTACATTTTTTTCTAACAGGATTCCTTAGTCAGGAACCCCAATAACTACTTAGAGAGCTGACACAGCGGTTTTAGAATGTTTTCTAGCAGCTATCCAGAAAACGCTGCCTGAAGAGTGAACACAGCTCTCAGAATTTTTCTGGCATTCTGATTTTGATCACAAAGAATTACTTTTACAATTTTTCTAATAGGATTTCTGACTCGGTCAAAAGATCCAAGAATTTTTTATATTGCTTCTCTGAGTTTGATCAGAAAACCCATTACCTATACATGAAATTTTTAAAATTTTTGCTAGGCTGGCAGCTTGGACCCAGGATTTGACTCTGGGTCCTTTGTTTTCCCTGCTCCCAACCACTCCTCTCTCAGAACTTCAGGAACTTCTCTCCAAGCCAAGGCTCGTTCTTGGCATATATATGTGTGTGTGTGTGTGTGTGTGTGTGTGTGTGTGTGTGTGTAAGTGTGTGTGTGTGTATGTGTGTGTGTGTGTGTGTGTGTGTGTATGTGTGTGTGTGTGTATGTGGTGCATACATATAGGTACATCTATCTATATCTTTCTACATCTAGGTCTGTCTATCTATCTATCTATCTATCTATCTATCTATCTATCTATCTATCTATCTTTCTATCTGTACTACTGTGGTAAAGCTACTACAACATATATTCCAAGAGCATGTTGATGAATGTAGAAAGATTGTTTGATTTTATAGTGAACCATGCTATTTTACATTTATTTTTATAGATTTTACGACTTCATGAAATGTTCAGTGGATAGATATGTCAATTAAAGTTGTTCTAAATCATTTCTCTTGCTATATAATGTGTCTCAATTATTTCTCCTGAAATCAATGGTAAAGCATTCTCAAAAGTAAATAGAAATATCGACAATAAAGGATACTTTTATTTGTCCTTGTTTTGACTTTAGTGAACCTATTATTACTTGAAAATTACATACAAATTGAGTAGAAGATATAAAATGATCATGGTTTTAGTTACATTTTTGTATAAGTTTCAAGAATAATTTCATTATTCCCAATGTACGTGATTTAACTTTATGAAACAATATATAAATTTCTTAAAGATTAATATACAAATAGCATTAAAATAAGATTTAGAAATGTATGCATAAACTTCGGGGATTATTTATTTGCAAAACCTTTTACCTTCATATTTTTTAATACAATTATTCATATTTCATAAGAGCAACTTAAAACTTATTTTCTTTTTTCTATTAATTCTACACATTAATTTCTACATATAAAAGTAATATATGATGCTCAATTTCTAAAAATTTGCCAATAAACTAACCTTATTCCAGTGCCTTCTTTGTGGAGACAATCTTGTGAGAACATAATATCTTATTCTGTCAATCATATATTATTATTATATATTATTATATCTATCATATATTATTATTGAGAGTCATTATATCATCTTAACTCATGCTCTGAAGTTATATATTGTATTAAAGTGGCCACTTTGTCAACTATTTTAAACATAGATGTTTTCTTCTTAGCTTTATGCCTCTAAATGGAAATCCAGCAGGCTAATGGAGCATGTATTTCAATACAAAACTAATTGGTTAATGTCAGGAGATATTGTTCTGAACTAATTAGCCCTATAGGAGGTATTTTTGTCAATGCATTTTCAGTAGCTTGGAATATAAGAAACATTTTCAACGTTCTGATGAGGCAGGTGGTTTTTTTTTTTTTTTTATGACATTGGAGGACAAAACTACATTACAACTTCTGTTACTCTTACAACTTTCTCCTCTCTTTCAATGGCATTTTACTATACATAAAGGATTTGGCAGAGGAAAAACATAATCAAATTTCTAACTTACATGGAAGTGTTCATGCACCAAACATTTTTATTCAAATGATGATGTATATTGTTACTGAACACAAAAATTTCCATGTAAGTTAACTGACTGAAATGACCAAAAATATATGCTTCTTTCTTCCCACAAAGGTCCAGAGCAACAGTTTGCAATTACACATATCAATAGAAGCAGTATGGGAGAGTACTTGCTCTCTTCTGCTGCCACATAAGCAAGATTTCTGATCAAGCGGATGTCAGAAATTGGACCATATATCCTGGACTACTCTTCACAAAGACATTTACACATGGGATTTCCAAAACACAAGGAAATAGATACACATCTTTTCTTTTCTTTTCTTTTCTTTTCTTTTCTTTTCTTTTCTTTTCTTTTCTTTTCTTTTCTTTTCTTTTCTCATTAAGAACCAACTTGGGATCACTGTGCCCAGTGAATTGATATTGTGCTGACTGCTGAGCCTTTCCCTCACTCACAGTTTTCTTTAATGACTTCACAAAATGGCTAGAACATTTCAGTTACATTCTGAATCACTTTGATTTGTGCCAAAATTAGCACTCTGCTGCTCATAATAAATCTATTCATGCATTTTATGGTGCTCTATCAGCTTTACTACCTAGGTGATCAGCCAGATATATTAAAATGTAAAATAAATTAGAAAGTGGAAACTATCCTTGTGCAGCTTGAATAGTTCTAATGTATTATATGATGTTTTCGTTTTTCTGGTTAACATGATTTTTGTAATGTTAGTAAAGTCCACAGTCTTAGAATAATTTAGTTAATTTATTGTCAGTTGAAATGGATGGCTCTCAAAAGAGGCAGTTTCTCATTCTGAAAGGTGTTTTTAATATTAAAGAAATAAAGTACCACCACCATCTCCCTAATTTATGAGATTAAACTTGGTGATAAAAAATATGAAATTAAAAAAATATGAAATTTATCTGAGCTATTTCATCAGGTCGTGGTCTTTAGAAAGTCTATTAAAAAGAAAGAATATTATTAAAAAATCTCCATAAAATAACAATTCCCACATCCAAGGTAGTTTAAGATCTTTCAAAACTTCCATTCGTATTCTTATAGCAAAGTAAAAATTCTCTTCTATCTTATTTCCTTTTTCAGGCCATCTTGTGTGTTTCACTACAAGTTCTTTGAGAGTTGACATGAGAGTTTTATATGTTTTCCTTTCTCTTTGCTAACCCAGACACATGTGTGGTTAATATTAGGAGACTTGTGACTTCATCTATTATGTGCAATTTGCTTTCTTTCTCATTTTTATTTACGTGACTGAAACATGAAATCTTGGCAGAGATTAGTGCATATAAATTCAGTTTAAATTCCTCCACGAAAACCTCAATGTTCTCACTTTTTGGTGGAATGGGTTTAAGTCTGTTAATGGTTATGCAGTGTCACTATTAGCTTTATAAATCACATTTAAACCAACACACCAATATGTCTATTATGAGAACATGTGATATCTTTAATAAAAATGATAAAAATGTGAATCAAAGGAATGTATTTTATCAATATCAGAAATACTTTATAGGTCTTATTTTGTGGACTGAATTTTATTTGTTTGAATAGCATTAAAGAATTAATGTTGTAAGTATAGTATGATATGCTAATCAATAATTTTACACTTTCTTTGTGATGTTACATTGAACTAAATGACAAGTAAATTAAGGTACAAATAAGTCAGTGAGCTAGAGTTTTTAAAGTAATGGCAGTGGTATGACTATGTAACAGATTTATAGCACCAGCTATATTTTACTGTAGTATTTTTGTCTTTAGTTTTTCTGAGGAGATATATATTATTTCTGAATTGGCTGAAGATGACTACAGGGATTATTAATGAAATATGGAAACTTTCATCTCAGAGTTTCTAGGTAAAGCATATGATGTGATACTTATGCCTGAGTGTCTGTCTTACTTATTTGCAATGGAATATGCTAAATAACATGAATTTAGAGAATTGAGTTGTAACCTGCCACCAAATTTTATCTGCTGCAAGAAAATGTTCTTAATGTAGTCAGCAAACTTTGCTAAACTTTGCAAGAATATCATCACGAGATTACCTCTACATAGTCTGTCTTCTTACAGTGTTGTATAGCTCTAATTTGATGTTCCACTCTCCTGATACTGTAGTCATTGTTATTGTTGTTTTGTGCTTTTTTATTTATTTATTTATTTTTGAGATGGATTCTCTCAATGTAACTCTGGTTGTCCTAGAATTCGTAATATACATCAGAGTGGCCTTGAACTCAAAGAGTTCTGCCTGGCTATGCTTTCTTAGTGTTAGGATTACGTTAAGGGCAGAATGTTCCACCGTGCCTAGTTTAGATGTTCTTTGCCTATGTGTTATAACTGTTAGCTTGGAGTTTTTGTGGGATTTCAAACAGTGGAAGAGGGTGTATCTCTGACACTTCCCTGCTCTTAGGACACTTTACATCCTGTTGGGTTGCTTTGTCCAGGCTCAATATGAAGGGCTTTCACCTTGTCTTATTGTATCTTTTTTTCTCCTGTTTGGGCTTTGTCTCTTGGAGGTCAGCTCTTTTCTGAAGAGGAAACTGACAGGGAGAAGATCTGGGAGACAGGGGAGGGAGAGGGAGGAGACATGGGAAGAGTGCATGAAGAGGAAACTGTGGTCTGGAGGTATCATGAGAGAGAAGAACCTATTTTTAATAAAAAAAGAAAAGTAAAAGAAAAAATGATGGTCTATTAGTCACAATTATCTATAAATTATTGGTCATTGGGTCTATGTTATAGCAATTAGTCCATTATATTTTTCAATTTTACATTTTAAATTTTAAAATCCATAATTTCCCACTTTGGATTACATTATTGATTTTTGTATATTGAACCCTCCCTGGATCTCTGGGATAAAACTTACCTGTTCACAGTGGATGATCATTTTAATATGTGCTTGGATTAGGTTTGCATATATTTCATTGATCAATTTTACACCTGTGTTCATAAGGAAAGAACGCCTGTAGTTCTCTTTCTTTGTTGAATATTTGTGTGTTTTGGATATCAGGGTAATTGTGACTTTGTAAAATGAATTGGGCAATACTCGTTTTGTTTCTGTTCTGTGGAATAATTTGAATGATGCTACAATTAACTCTTCTTTGATATTCTGGTAGAATTCTGCACTAAGACTTTTAGTTCTGGAAAGTTTTTTGTGGGAGATTTTTAATGACTGCATCTATTTCACAAGGGGTAATAGTTCTATTTAAATTGTTTATATGATCTTGGTTTAACTTTGGGAAGTAGTTCCTATTGAAAAATTATCGATGTCCTTTAGATTTGCCAATTTTGTTGAGTATAGTTTTTTATAAGTAAGTCCTTATGATTTCCTGTATTACCTCAGTATCTGTTTTTGTGCCCCTCTTTCTCTTAATGATCTTGTTAACTTGTATATTCTCTTTCTTATTTTTAGTTACTTTTGATAAGCATGTCTATCTTGTTGATTTTTCTCAAAAACAAATTCTTTGTTTCACTGATACTTTGCATTGTTCTATTAATTTGTATTTATTGTTTTCAGCCACAAGTTTGATTATTTCTTATAGTCTATTTCTCCCACATGTACTTATTTCTTGTTCTGACTTGGCCTATGTGCATGCTGTTAAGTTGCTACTATAAAATCCTTTTTTTTTTTTTTTTTTTTTTAATGTAAGCACTTGATGCTAAGACTAAGAACTTCCTTTCAGTATGGTTATTATTGTGTTCCACAAGTCTGAGTATTTGGGTATTAATTTTCATTTAATTCTAGAAAGTCTTTAATGTCTTTATTTCTTTCTTGACTCATCTTTCCTTCAGAAGAAAGTTGTTCAGTTTTCATGAGTTTAAAAGTTTTATTGTCTCTTTTGTTGTTTTTATCCAGCTTTCAAGCACAGTAGTCCAATATGATGCAGGCAGTTATTTCAATTTTCTTGTATCTATTAAGACTTTATGTGTTTTATAATATGAAGTCAGTTTTTGAGAAAGTTCCATAAAGTGCTCAGAAGATATAATTTTTGGTCCATTTTTTAAGATTATATTTCAGATAATATTTCTGTGTATGTATTAACTGTTTTCAACAATATGTTAAGATTCAAATGAAGCTTTGAAATTTTTATTATAATTTCAACTTTACAAGATAAATGAATTGAAATGGAAAGGAACTAAGAACTTAAGTCGAGGACTTATAAGTGGATCATCTATGGTTCAAACACAAAGTCACTTTTCCTTTGATTATTCTACAACCCAACTTCCTTTAAAACATTGAACTTTTACATTCATGATAACTTTCTAACAACCTTACAAAAAAAAAAAAAGACAAAAAAACCCAAATACGATTTTGTTTTAAATATTATAATACATATTTAGAGCACATTAATGCAAAGTTCTAGCTTTTAAATTAATATAATTGGAAAATGCATTGATATTTTAAAGTTCTAACTGTAAACCACTTGTTGTGGCTTACATCTATATTTAAGCTGACACGGAAGAGAATCAAGAATTCAAATTCAGATTAGTCTATATGAGTCAAGGCAACCCTAAGCTATAGTGAGAATCTCAGAAAAGTAAAGGTAGGAGAATCAGAAAATCAAAGTTAACCTGGGCTATGTGAGAAGCTGAATCAACCACATTTAACAAATAATAATAATAATAATAATAATAATAATAATAATTAGTAAATTTAAATTTACAAATATATATAAAATGTTAATGATATATATATTATATATATATTAAAGGTTCAATGATATATGGTATTAAATTATGGCAGTCTATACTTTTTCCAATTATACAGTAAATTTAACATGAAAAATGTATAATATTTAGTAAATTAAATATTAATGACAGTTATTTGGCTATTACTAGAATAGTATATGCAATGTATATACTAAGAGTAAAAATTGAGCTTGATTAAATCAAGTTTTACTTTTGCCAGGTATTATTATTTAACATTGCAAGTTAATTCCTCATTTAATACAAAATTGTCTGAATACATAGTAACACGCTTGTGGTAGGCTTAAATATGTCAACGTATTTAAAAGAAAGAAATTAGGGAAAGGACACCCTTTACAATGGTCACAAATAATATGAAATATCTTGATGTGATGCTAACCAAAACGTGAAAGATCTGTATGACAAGAACTATAAGTCTGAAGAAAAAAATGAAGAAGACCTCAGAATGTGGAAAGATCTCCCATGCTCATGGATAGGCAGGATTAACATAGTAAAAAATGACCATCTTACCTAAAGCAATCTACAGATTTAATGCAATCCGCATCAAAATTCCAACTCAATTCTTCACAGAGATAGAAAAAAGCAATTCTCAAATTTATCTGGAATAACAAAAAAACCCAGGATATCAAAAACTGTTCTCAACAATAAAAGAACTTCTGGGGGAATCACCATCCTTGACCTCAAGCTATACCACAGAGCAATAGTGATAAAAAATTGCATGATATTGGTGCAGAGACAGGCAGGTAGATCAATGAAATAGAATTAAAAACCCAGAAATGAACCCACACACCTATGGTCACTTCATCTTTGACAAAGAAACCAAAACCATCCAGTGGAAAAAAGACAGCATTTTCAACAAATGGTGCTGGTTCAACTGACAGTAAAGTATGTATGTAGAAGAAGGCAGATTGACCCATTCTTAGCTCCTTGTACAAAGCTCAAGACCAAGTGGATCAAAAACCTTCACATAAAGCCAGATACAATGAATCTAATAGAAGAGAAAAAATACAATCAAACAGGTGGAAGATATGAATAAAACTGTCCAAGACCCAAAAATGGAAATAGAAGCAATAAAGAAAAAAAACTGAGACAATCATGAAGACAGAAATCCTAGGAAAGAGAACAGGAGCTACAAATATAAGAATCATCAACAGAATATAAGAGATGGAGGAGAGAATCTCAGGTGTAGAAGATACGATTTGAAGAAATCAATTCATCAGTCAAAGAAAATGCAAAATCTAAAAATTTCATAACACTAAGCATCCAGGGAGAGCGTCTTCAAAAAATGTTGCTGGTCTAACTGGATGTCTACATGTAGCAGAGTGGAAAGAGATACATATCTATCACCCTGTAAAAAAGTCAAGTCCAAATGCATCAAACACCTCAACATAAATCCAACTTCACTAAATATGGTAGAACAGAAAGTGGGAATATCCTTGAAATCATTCGTTCAGGAGACAATTTCATAAACAGAATACTAGTTGTTCAGGCACTAAAACCATCCATTAATACATGGGATCTCATGATACTGAAAAATATCTGCAAGTCAACAGACACCACCAATAGGACAAAATGACAACCTACAGATTGGGAAAATATCTTCACTAATTCTACATCTGACAGAGTGTAAGTAACCAAAATATATAAAGAACTCAAAAAATTAGACACACAATAATAAATCTGAATAGCCCAATTAAAAGATATGGTTCAGAGCTAAATAGGGAATTTTCTTTTTTCTTTTTCTCTGTTAATCTGTGCTTTTTATTCCATTATACCTCCATAGGTTTTGTCTTACGTCTTCATGCTTTTCTTTTACATCATGATCACTCCAACAATACTTTAACTGCAAAACTACATTTCTACATCTACAAAGTCATGAACTATTTTTTTCTTTTTTTAAAAATTTATTTATTTTTTTTTGATACTTTATTTACATTTCCAATGTTTACCCTTTCCAGGTCTCCTTTTGGAAACCCCCTATCCCCTCCCCCTCCTCACCTCTATGAGGGAATTCCGCCTCCTATCCACCCGCCCACCCATTCACTTATTCCCACCTTGACATTCTCCTTTACTGGGGCCTCTAACTCCCTCAGGCCCAAGGGCCTCTCCTCTCCCTGATGGCCAATGAGGCCATCCTCTGCCACATATGTGGTCCGAGGCATGGGTCCATAGATGTGTATTCTTTGGTTGGTGGTCCAAACTCCAGGACTACTGGGGAGAGGAGGTCAGGCCCATTGACGCTGTTGCTCCCTCCATGAGGCTGCAAACTCCCTCAGCTCCTTCAGTCCTTTCTCCAACTCCTTCCATCTGGGACCTCACTCTCAGCCCAGCGGTTACTGTTAAGTGAAACTTGGGCATTCAAAACCTTTGGGCTAATATCCGCTTATCAGTGAGTACATACCATGTTCCTTCTTTTGTGACTGAGTTACCTCGCTCAGGATGATATTTTCAAGTTCCCTCCATTTGCCTGCAAATTTCATTAAGTCATTGTTTTTTATAGCTGAGTAGTACTCCACTGTGTAGATGTACCACATTTTCTGTATCCATTCCTCTGATGAGGGACATCTGGGTTGTTTCCAGCTTCTGGCTATTATAAATATGGCTGCTATGAACATAGTGAAGCATGTGTCCTTATTACATGTTGGAGCATCTTCTGGGTATATGCCCAGGGAATTTTCATTAGTGAAATCTTGAATGGCCAAGAAGCACTACAAGGAATCTTCAACATCCTTGATCATCAGGGAAATGCAGATCAAACAACTCTGAGATTCCACCTTGTACCCACAAGAATGGCTAAGATCAAAATCTCAAAGGAAAATGCTGTCAAGGATATGGAGTAAGGGGAGCACTCATCCATTGCTGGTGAGAATGCCAACTTTTACAACCACCCTGGCAATCATTCTGGTGGTTTCTCAGATAACTGGGAATAATTTTACCTCAAGACCCAGCTGTACAACTCCTGGACATATACCAAAAAGAT
Organism: Uromys caudimaculatus; assembly: GCA_028551405.1. Lineage (NCBI taxonomy): Eukaryota > Metazoa > Chordata > Mammalia > Rodentia > Muridae > Uromys > Uromys caudimaculatus. The sequence continues at coordinate 801 of JAPYYD010004679.1, read as the reverse complement.
GTTCTACAATACTACAAGGACACTTACTCAACTGTGTTTATAGCAGCCATATTAGTAATGGCCACAAACTAGAAACAACCAAGATGTTCCCAACTAAGGAATAGATTTTAAAAATGTGGTTCACTTATAGAGTAGACTACTACTCAGATATCAAAAGCAAAGATATCATGAAATTTGCAAATAAAAGGATGAAACTAAAAACTACCATCCTGAGTGAATTAACCCAGACCCCAAAAAAGACAAGCATGATATTTACTCCTGAACTTATAAGTGGATATTAATCATAAAGTATAGGTTAACCACGTTATAAAAAACAGACTTGAAAATATCATCCTGAGTGAGGTAACTCAGTCACAAAAGAATGAACACAGTATGTACTCACTAATAAGTGGATATTAGCCCCAAAAGTTTGGAATACCCAAGATTCAATTCACAACAACCATTGGACTGAGCGTGGGGTCCCAGATGGAAGAGTTGGAGAAGGGACTGAAGGAACTGAGGTAGTTTACAGCACCATGGAGGGAGCAAAGGTGTCAACTGGCCTGACCCCCCAGTGCTCCAGGAGACTGGACCACCAACCAAATAATACACATAGAGGGATCCATGGTGCTGGCCACATATGTGACAGAGGAGGGCCTTGTTGGCCATCAGTGGGAGGAGAGGCCCTTGGGCCTGAGGGTGTTAGAAACCCCAGTATAAGGGAATGCCAGGGAGGGAAGACAGGAGTGGGTGGGAGGGGGGGAATACCCTCATAGAGGCAGGGGAGGGAGGATTGGATAGGGGGTTTCCAAAGGGGAGATC